>CM068307.1:45172300-45346829 GCA_034768735.1 Schistosoma mekongi
CATTGTCTTCATGTCTGTTTCCAATTCCCGACGCAATGTGTTCTTGGGTCTTCCTCTGTTTCTGTGGCCTTTAGGATTCCAAGTCAATGCTTGTCTTGTGACACAGTTTGATGGTTTCCTCAGTGTGTGTCCAATCCATCTCCAGCGTCTTTTCCTAATTTCTTCCTCAACTGGAAGTTGATTAGTTCTCTGCCACAACAGGTTGTTGTTGATGGTATCTTGCCAACAGATCCGAAGAATCCTACGCAGACAGTTGTTTATAAATACTTGTATCTTCTGTAGGATATTTTTCGTAGTTCTCCAAGTTTCAGCTTCATACAACAGGACTGTCTTCACATTTGTGTTGAAAATTTTGACTTTTATATTGACTGACAGTTGGTTTGAGTTCCTGTAGCCCCTAGGGTTGCTGCCGGTCCCAAGCCCGGATAAAGGAGGAGGGTTGGGCATGGGGCTAGCAACCCCATCCCGTAAAACAGTAAACGTGCTAAAAAAACGCTAACCAGTAAAAACCTTTATAACCATTGCATTTGATTAGTATCTAAATTATTCAATGTATGAGTTAGATCATCGTCAGCATTAATCAACATCATTGAACTATGCAAATTGTTATAAGGTGTAGTAAGTTGTTTACTCATCATTTCGTAATCATAAGTAAATATTAGTAGATTTGAATTTATAAAACAGTTTTCATTATCTAATTGTGGACTATGTATTTCAGTTAGTTTATTACTTTTATTTGTTTTATGTATAGATAAAGATGAATTAGAATAATTATTATATGCATTACATTCATAGATATTAGTTTTATTCAATGTTTCAATATTTTGTATTTCATTTGATATCATCATTACATTTTGTTGATGTAAACAATTTGAATATGATGCTACATTATACTTATCAATGCATTTAATTGTATCTTCATTAAAGTCTAGTAATGAAATATCTTTATGTGAATAAGTATTACATTTAAGTGAATGACAATTGAAGCATATGCTAGTACTTCTTGATACTGTTAAAGGAATAGAATGAAAATATCTCTTACGTATACGTTTTCTAGCTATATAGTAAATTCTTGCATAGATACTAATTAAAAATATCATTGGTAAATAGAATGCACCAACTGTAGAGAATATTGTAAATAGATATTCTTTATTAATATTACATTCACCAGTATATACTACATTATTGTATAGATTATTATCACTTGATATATGAAAACGTGTTGGTAATGAAATAGCTAATGATAATATCCATACAATTATTATCATTAAATAGATTGGTCTCTTTCTTTGATCTTTAATATAACTTATACGTGTAATTGTTAAATAACGATCAATTGATATTGCTACTAAATGTAAAATAGATGCAGTACAACATAGAACATCCATTATTGTCCATATATCGCATAGTGGTAAACCTATTAAAGGAAGAAATTAATAGAATGATTATAAAAATAACATAATTAGACATATGAATAGATCATGTTGAAAGTAAATAGTGAACTATTATTAGTGACTAATTTCAAGATAATGCTGAAGTTCTAGTTAGAAATTGTAGCTGATATAGTTCAGATATATCGACAATGTAACAGTTATTAAGAATGAAAATGAATGATCGTTAAGTTATATCAAAAATCGATCAATATGGGAATTCTATAGCTGGTTGCCAATTAGCCCACGGATATATATGGTCAAGAGTCTGCTGAGAAATATGAAAGTTTTAGGTTCAATTTGCTAGAGGAATGGGTGATACTAACTGCTAAGGAGTCTGATGCAAGAATACTCACTTTAAATTATTTCGATTGTTAAGATCATAACTGCTAGGAAGGATTCATTATATAATTAAGTGATTCAGTTATATTTTACTAGTTATAACAGTATAATAAGGAAAATCGGGCACGAATACCAAGTTACTGGTTAATTAGTGTGAAGTATAGCTAAACTAAATTGACTCAAGAACTGATTATTGTATTCGTCACAAATGGACATCAGTTGCATAACAGTGAAATAAACACTTGACACCTACTTATTCTTGGAATGTGATTTCTTAGTAGTGGATATGCCAGACTTTATTATGAGATCAAATTGACGACAAATTGATTGTGCTTAGAACTTTACTATTAGATTCTGGGCTAGATATTTGTCTTGAAACTTAAAGATCCCAGATAGGATCATATAATTGCACTGCTGAGAGGTTTCATACTTAGAAGAAATACTATACAGTACTCTCTAATTTTTTAAAATGGTAACCAGTGAAAATCAATCGGTGATGAATACAAATTAAAAGCTAAGCTCCGGTAAATTATCTTACTTTTATTTACCATCTACTTAATAATTGAACTAAATACAGAAACAATCAGTGATCTACTTTTGGTGTTTTAAGTAAGCCCTCCTTGAGTGCCGTTTAGGTTCGTTGTTTAATTAGTTGTACGAATTATAAAGTCAACTTGCTTAAATATGTTCTGAATGTATGAAACTGTGGACGCTCACTTCAATTCTTTCCATCCGAATTAAATGTGCCCCATATGACTGAGATAATATGTTTAGGTAATGATTAGTGAAAATCGAAGATGTAAAGAGATTAGAATATGGTAGATTTATCAGGTAAAATACCCATTTTAACTGACGCATTGACTATTTGACGTCTATGCGAATGTTATAATCAGTTGTTGGAAACTCTGAGTTATATGGGTCATACTCAGTCAATGTCACTAACGTCCATTCGTTTATTGTCTTTCTTTAAATTATGTGTTTAGTGTTATTTTATACCTTTCTATGAGCTAATTCTTCCTCTCTGTACTATATTCCATATTTCTACGTATTTTTCTTGCTACCATTGAAGTAATTACTATTTCTACTAATCTACTGTTCATTTTACCATGTTGCTAAAGTTTATCAACTTGAACTGACGCATTCATGTGTCAGGTTCTATGTTATCCCTACACACATACATACATTGATCAACTTTATCATACTCAATTTCATTTATTAGCTACCAACAGTTTAGTTAAATCAATATAACAACCACCCCTCCCCCATCCACTATGAATTAAGTTCTTATTTTCAAAGTAAATCAGCAACAATATATACTTTCTTACTTATGCCCATTACTCCTCGCTGAGGAGCATAGGCCGCTCACCAGGATTCTCCATTTAACTCTCTCCTGAGCAATCCTTTCCAATTGTTTCCAGTTGCTGTTCATCCTCTTAATGCCTGCTTCCAATTCTCGACGCAGCGTGTTCTTTGGCCTTCCTCTTTTCCGTTTCCAAACAGCATTCCATGTTAATGCTTGTCTCGTGATGCAGTCTGATGGTTTGCGTAATGCATGTAATATCCATTACCAACGTCTTTTCCTAATTTCCTCTTCGGCGGAAAGTTGGTTTGTTCTCTCCCATAGTAGACTGTTACTGATGGTTTCCGGCCAACGGACATTCAGTATCTTGTGTAGACAGTTGTTTATAAATACTTGTATCTGTTTGATGATGTTTGCAGTAATTCTCCAAGTCTCAGCTCCATACAGCAGGACTGTCTTCACGTTCGAATTGAAGAGTCTGACTTTGAGGTTAGTTGATATTTGTTTTGAGTCACATATGTTTTTCAACTGTAGGAATGCTGCCCTTGCTTTGCAAATCCTTTCCTTTACATCTGCATTGGACTATCCTTGTTCATCGATGATGCCCCCAAGATATGTGAAAGTATCCACTTCTTTCAGAGTTTCTCCATCAAGTTGAATTGGGTTGGTGCTCCCCGTGTTGTATTTAAGAATATTGCTCTTTCCCTTATGTATGTTTAAGCCTACTGATACTGAAGTTGCTGCTACACTGGTTGTCTTTGCTTGCATCTGTTGGTGTGTATGTGCTAAGAGAGCTAGATCATCCGAAAAGTCCAAATCATCAAGTCGCATTCTACTTGTCCATTGAATTTCGTGCATCCCCACAGATGTTGAGGTCTTTATGATCGAGTCAACCACTAGGCGGAAGAGAAAAGGTGAGAGCAGGCAACCTTGTCTGACTCCGGTCCTCACTGGGAATGCATTTGTCAGTTGATCTCCATGCACAATTTTGCAGTGTGTTCCGTCGTAATAGTTCCGGATGATGTTGACGAGTTTGTCTTGTACGCTGTAGTGTCGAAGAAGTTTCCGTAGTGTTCTCCTATCTACACTGTCAAACGCTTTCTCGTAATCAATGAAGTTGATGTACGGTGGCGAGTTCCATTCAATTGATTGTTCAACGATGATCCGTAGTCTTGCAATTTGGTCTGTGCACGACCGATCCTTACGAAAACCATCTTGTTGATCTCGAAGTTGGGCATCCACTGAATCTTTCATTCTGTTCAACAATACTCTGTTAAAGACTTTCCCAAATCAGCAACAATAAGTTAACAATTTTATTTACAGAAATTTAAAATACTACTACTACTATGACTCTTAATATTACTTTATAATACAACTGTAATAACAGCTGTTGTAAATAGACGAATGTATAAAACATATATTCTCTTCAATGAAATACTAATGATTACAAATGCAATCTATGACCTTATTACATAACTGGTCATTTGTTGCATGTTGTACAAAATAAAATAACTCATTTACATTACAAAGAAATTATATACACTTATATATCTATGTTAAGTACTTTTATATTGAATTCTATATTAGTATCCATGCTGTAAATCAATCAAGTAAATGTTACTATTCTGTACAAATTTTTCTATATTCTATGAAATCTCGAATGTATCAATGTAATAAGAATATAGATGATATTAAAGAACAGAGTAGTGTATAAGAACTAGCAATGCGATATAAAATGTTATTGTCATTAATAATTTGACCTTTAAAAGAATACAATACGATTACGTAATTACAAATTTACATGTAAGAAACAAATATAACTTCTGTTTTCTTAGTACATAAGTTTATTAAGATGAATTACGATTAAAGTGACTAAAGTGTCATATGACTCTTAATATTACTTTATAATACAACTGTAATAACAGCTGTTGTAAATAGACGAATGTATAAAACATATATTCTCTTCAATGAAATACTAATGATTACAAATGCAATCTATGACCTTATTACATAACTGGTCATTTGTTGCATGTTGTACAAAATAAAATAACTCATTTACATTACAAAGAAATTATATACACTTATATATCTATGTTAAGTACTTTTATATTGAATTCTATATTAGTATCCATGCTGTAAATCAATCAAGTAAATGTTACTATTCTGTACAAATTTTTTCTATATTCTATGAAATCTCGAATGTATCAATGTAATAAGAATATAGATGATATTAAAGAACAAGAGTAGTGTATAAGAACTAGCAAATGCGATATCTTAAATCTCAGCTACCACTTTATGAATCGGCTAGCCAGAGTCCTGGGTTCCATCCCCGATAGGGTCGTGGATGCGCACCGCTTAGGAGTCCCGTATTAGGATGAAACAGCTGTCCAGTGCTTCCAGGTGATCAATTGTTGTCTGATTCAGATCAATTCGTGATATCAAAAACTGACAGTTAATTAACTCTACAAACACCCCCCCCTAATTGTAATCATCGTTTACATTATACTAATGAAAAAACAGTATTAACTATGACTGAATAGTTAATAGAGTAATAAGTAACCATACTACTGGAATGGAGGGGGGGAATATAAGTATTTTACACTGTAAATAAATACGTCATAGTTTTTTTTATTGCGTTTTTGCTGTCAACCTACAGAAACTATGATAAGGAAATTTATTTATGTGACTGAAAAGTTATCAGATTACCTTCTAAAGAATTCGAAGTGAAGACTGATTATAATACAACTCACCTTCCATCCTCTACAAAAATCTTCACTAAGAAACGAGGATTAATTCACATAGAAATACACACCATAGTGGTTCAAATCATAAACTAGATACATGTGGTGCTAACTATAAATATCATTTTACTAAAGGTTTCCATGAAGGGAAAAGGCATAACATAATGAAGTCTATTAGGGTGATTAGTTACGGTCTGAAACTGGTTAGCTTCTCTTGCTATACTTGCATCCCAAGAGGACTGCCTCGATATAGTGGTAGTTATCAAGCAATGTTCAAATTGGATTGTGACTGGCAAGAGGTGACGTTTGATACGGACTGAGTTCGAATCCCAGTGTAAACATCAACTTCAGGATGCATGCATATCCAGCCGATGAGTCGTAAATAGGACGAAACGCGCATCCTGATTCCGCTTGTCAATTACAATTCAACTTAAACATAATGAAGATTATTTCACTAATGATGAGAAATATTATTCCCAAATAGCAGTACAACTATTCTTAGATAATAGTTTCCTTGTATATCGGGTTATTGCCGTAACCGCAACTTTCCATAACCCTAATTACTAATTTAAAGGACTATCCTTACCGTTAAATCTTAGTTTTAACTAAAATTACTAAATCCTATTTTTAATTTTAATTCCTACGGTAAATACTGTCTGTTGCCCGTCTTCCCAATCATATTCCTGGACTTCAGTTCATAAGTGTTATATGACTGCACCAAACCTGATGTAAGGTAGGGTAAAGCGCCAAAAATCTTTGGATAAGATATTCCAAAGCCTAGGCTTATTCATACAGCCTTTCCAATGTATTACATAGTGTTTTTACCAACCTTATATGATTTGACATTAACCTTTGTTTCATTGGGTTAGTTTCAGTTTTAATGTAATTAGGATAGACGGCTGTGTTACTTCTGGCAATAAAAATCTATCAGATGATCCAGCTCAGGACAGAGTTAAATGGAGAATCCTGGTAAGCGGCCTATGCTCCTCTCTGAGGAGTAATGGGCGTAAGTCTGTAAGTAAATAATCACACTTGTTTCATGGTATACTGTGAGTCTGAATACAGTACCATTTCTGAAGGTAAAATTTTATTTTTCTGGAGTTACTTCTAATAAGTCTATGTGTATCAGCCGTAATCTAGTTTCTTTAGGTTGGTTAATCGTTATGTAGTACAAAACAGACAATAAATATTTACCAAATGTGAAAGTATGATGCCATTGATTAGTTTCGTTACTTCTTTCTCCAACTATTCCTGTACATATTTATCATTCAACTTAACAACTGACAAATTTTAGATACAATTATACAGTAACCAATGTAGTAGTTCAATTTGAATATTTTCAATTACCCTATAAGAAATTTTATACTATAAAAAGAAGTAAAATGCTTACCAAGCCACCATTTTTCTGAGATTTCATTTAATGCACTAATAGGCATAACTAATGTTGCAACCATTAGATCAGCAATAGCTAAACTAAGTATGAGATAGTTAGAAACACGCTAAAAGGAAAAAAAAAGAAAAGGTAGATAACAAAATAAATTTTAATGATAATGATTATAATTATTGTTTAATGTATAATAATACATAGAAACTAAGTAGTTATTTTGTATCTGAGGTGTTCCACACTAGAACGAAACAGCTGTCCAGTGCTCCCTTGTTGTCAATGCTACCCTAACAACACCAATCTGTGATATATTCAATCAAATATTTTGTATCTGTTGGGTAGGCTTAGAAAACCCCTCTAAACAAGCTCACTATGGCATAGTAATCAATAGGAGATATTGTGTCCAATCAGAACGCAGATAGTTATTTTTATCCGAAACTTCTAGACAGAGAGAAGTTACGTGCTATGTCTGTGATTGGTCAATTATCTTAGCACTGCTGTGTTTAGAAGGTTACAGAAGTCTCTAGAAGTCTGAAGGACATTTATGGTAATATATATATCCTAATTTTCTGTACATGATTGAACTCTTGCAGTAAAGTGATTTTGCGGTATTTGGTGTCTTTTCTCTCGTGTTCCTGTTGACGAGTAGTTTCAGCCCGGGGGTCGAATCATAGCTTAGAAGTCGAAGCGTGCGGTTAACCTAGACAAGATAACAACTTACGACGGAGATCTTTGCGGTCGATAAGAGATCTAAACCACGCGTCACAACAGTATCTAAGTTAGTAACTAATAATGATGTTAGGATTATATATGTACAGTTGAAAATCAAATGGAGAGTATACTATAGTACAGAGAAGAAATGAATTAAATTAATGAAACAACTAGAGAAACATCCTCATGAGATGGACTTCTCACCCAGTCCAGGTCGATATGCATCCAATGTGTCTTGTGTTAGTTGCTATTTACCAAGATTGAAAGTTTTATCATTTAGTCTATAAGTTTTGTGATCTTAAGAAAAAAGGTTAATAGGATTGATGTGAGAACTCCTTTACTCAAGGATGAAAGAATTAATCCTGCCATTTAAGAACAATATTTAAATGTTTAAATCTACATTAGCCTACAACAATCGTAAGTACCTAAATCTAAGTAGCATTCTAATCAAGAGAAATAAATGAGATTTGTATAAGTTGGATTGTGACTGGCAAGTGGGATCCAGGAAGTGTGTTTCGTCCTATTTGGGACTCATCGGCTGAATGTACCTGCATCCCAATGTTGATGTTCACACTGGTATTCGAACTCGGTCCGTTTCGTGTCAAACGCCACCGCGTTCACCACTAGACTACTGAGTCTAGACAGTCACACTTGTGCAATGCACTTAGATTCAATGTGGACTTGATAATTTCAAAATCAAATAAAGGCTCTGAAATTGTTTTGATGGATAATATCCATTATATAGAACTAATGAACACCTTTCACATAGATGATATGAAATTTCAATAGCAATTCACTTTAAACATAATGTAAAAAGATTATAATAAATAACATTTTAGATGCGATTAAACAATAAGATCATATTCTAGAAGACATTTTCATTATGTTTAAACCTTCTTGGACTAGAACATCAAAACTATACGGATTATCCAAAGTTTCACAAAAATGGTATTCTTCTTTTAGATATTTTGAATATAAAACTAAATTATGTAGTAGTATAAAGATAATATTACCATGGAAACGACAGATTAATCACTGATTCCTTTTTGAATATACAGATCCATATATTTAGACGATTGATAGCTATAGATCCGAAGAATTTTATAAACAGTTGAACTTAGTTGTTTGTTAATTACTTAGAAAGATTTTAAAGTATCAGACACGTATTGCTTGTCATGAAGATGTCTTCTGATAAAACATGATGAAGTAGAATTATTCATATTACTTCCAGCATATCACAATAAACTTTCAACAGGATTCTAGTGTACTATTAAAGACGATTCGCTGCATTCTAATCCAATAAATAGACTGAAATGAACTTAGCTAATTGCTTAGCTGGTGGATGAAACACTTTAGTTTAGTTGTTTGTAATCATCACAGATTTATGTTGGTAAAGTACCAATAAAAAACTAAGGAGCATTAAATAACTGTTACGTCCTACTATGGAACTCCTCAACAGCGCGAACCACGGTTCCGACTGTGGATCTTCATTAAACTACCTCTATCCAACCAAAACATCCAACTCATAAGTGACAAAATTCAAGATGTTCCGGATGTTCCGGTGAAAGTTGTGTCTGATAAAGCTCAAATATGTCGGCAGTGTGACAATTATCACTAATAGAACTAACAGGTCGTTGCATTTTATTACAAATTTATGAGTGTGAGAATTCTACAACTGGATGACGACTGCCCTAGTAATTCGGATGATTAGGTGTTTATTGCAAGACTTAAAGGGCTGGTCGGATTCCTTGATTGAACTGATAACGTGTAATGCTGGTCGCTTATAAACAAGCAAGAGATGTATGCAAGAAAATTATGACTAGTCTTATAAAAAAATAAAATTGACACTTCTGGATTAATTTGAAAACATATAAATTAAACAGCTGCCCTACGCCGTTTGGAATCATTCGGTACGTATTTCAGTATATTAGTTATTCAACAATAAAAGTGTTTCCGGCTCCTACAAGACAGCACTCAAAGCATTAGGTTAAAGTTCGACTTACAAGAATGATATGACACACAATTTCGTACTCATATACAGAGTCGATCCCGCCCATCAACCTCACACGCAACACAGCCACAATAGACCCCCATTACGTCCTCCCCTTATAGTCTAATTTCGTTGTCATACAGTTCGCCAATCATCATAATCCGAGTGGGTATTTACAGAGAACAAACGTATACCAGAGCAACCGCACAGGTTAGTTGACATTACACACTAATAATATGTTCTACATGAAGTGCACTTTCGGTCAGAGCATTCCTAATTCCTTCAACTAAGAACTTTACGGAAAGACTGGACAATCATGTATGCCCGTATAGTCTATCGTAGTTCACTTGGAACACCAGTTAATTCACCGAACACATCGACTCACTCCTCGTTCTTTTTAATTCTTCCATCTTATCTACATTTAGACAGTCTCAATCATTCCTATTCACCATCCCATATTTATTAACTCAGACATTCACTTACGTGTTTCTTATAGTTAATCATATGGCCCTCATTCACTTTCTTCTTTTTACTACTCGTCAATATTTGTTCTCCAAAACGACTTATCTTGACTTATACTCATCCCCGTTTTTGCTTTTCTAATTCTGTCTATGCAACTAACCACATTATCGGCCACAAATTACTCTACTACCCTCTCCCCAACTTCGTTATTTATCGCCAATTTGTTATTACAATATTGCAAGATGTAAATACACATTTTTGACAGTGAATTCCACAGAAAATACATTAGTACATTTTTGTGCAAACCATATAAATGGTACAAACGAAATGAAGTGAAAGCGCCATACCACTTCATTATAACTCGTTCAGAACACTCATTCACATACTCTAGCTTTTATTTCTTCAGTGATTCGTGTTTTGATATCACTTGCCTTTTGTTAATATGAGTGACTGAAATGTTATATAAAATGTATTTAGCATTATGAGTGCATTGAATCGTTTAACATCACAGAATAGGCAAGAATCACTGATTATTTTATTTGTTCTCTTATTATCTTTTTCAATAGTGCCCATCCATCAACATACTTGACATCTAACATAGAAGCATCAAACCTCACATTGACTGTCTAACCTTTAATTTACTTTATTGTCATTCAACAATTCACATTTTTAACTACAAACAATAAGTCTTCATGGAATATAATACACTTTGTATTTAAACATGGTTATTATCAATGAAGCAATTGAGTACTGAATATTCGATTGATGTGTTATGAATATAAAACTTATGGAAGTATTTCTTTTGAATAGTTTACTTACACTTAATTATAGAATTGTAATCTGAAGAATAAGTATAAAGTGTTCTAGTTTCTAATGACCATTCTCCTAGTTATTGTTACTTTGATAATCGTATCATTCTTACTAAGAATGCTGCAGACGCAGCAAATGTTCATGTTCATACTTCTTCATAGTGCAATTTCATCCGCATTAACATATTTCTCATTCTACATTACACTCTATTAAGCTTCAAATGTTTTCCAGATGCTTCAGTATTTGAATTAACATTCATTTGTTGAATACGTTGTTTCAGAATATCGAAATCATCAAAAATGAATTCTTTATGGATATGACAATAATCATGTTATGTCGGACCACTAACGAAGGGTGAATAACTTCCAGAACTGTGTTTTAGAGAATTTATTCATTTATTCTGGTCGTGAATAATGCATACATTACATTTCTACTATTGTTACATTCCTCTTACCCTATCCTCCCGTTTAGTATATTTGCTGTTATTATATTTTCTCTTACTATGGACTACAGTTAAATAGTTGTGCACATGTTACCCCCCCCTCATTCACTGCCACAATCTCTTGTTTCGTATTAGTGTAATATCCCTGATTGGTTAGCTGTGTGGTCTAATTTTGTGTATATATAAAGACATGATTGAAATACAATACCACTGAAATGGATTGGATTGGATTGTGTTTGTTACAGCTTGGGGGACTGATAGTCGCGGGGCAATCATGCCCTTATACTGATTGGGCACAGTGGATTTTTTTCAATACATAACGGGTCATATACATCGAACAGTTTAATAACTATTATTAAATTCAATATCACTGAAGGCTTTAGTAACATCTACATAATATCTATTGTCAATTCATTGTTCTTTTATTGTATTCATGAACATATATGTTTGTTTCAATTATGGATTTCATGAAATATCTTCAGGGAATTTAATAGTAACTCTTCTTTTCTATCTTCCAGTATACTTGATACTATAAATACATTTACCGGTGAATATCAAATTTATATTGATCTACTATCATTGAATTTATAAAGTTTTGTATACTGTTTATTGAAAACAATTAAAGTGATTAGTGGAGTTCAACTGTGTCATGTGTGAGGCAGTAACTCACTGATAGCATGAATGAGGTCGCCTAATCGTATCACGAATTGACTGAATTGAAAATAATAGAATCATAATAAAGTTGTAATACATGGCAATCGTTAATCCGTATGTAAAATCTTACAATTTGAACAATACAAATATCATAGTTACTAAATGTTTAACTAGATACAGTTTAACCGTAATTGTCTCTTGAGAACAAAGAATAATCTTGATTGGCTATAATTTCCGATTCTTTACGAGTGCAATTACCAAACATTTTGATTTGATAGACCTTTACTGATCTAATGAAATGACATTTTACATCAGGGAGTTGAAAATAATTTAAGTTGTTTCGTTTTGTCACAAATTATTATTGGTAGGACATACCCTTGATTTCACTATGGAGTCCTACCCAGGATCTTTGGGTTATCGAACGGTTAACTCTGTACACCACTGGAGCGTCATCCAATCGTAAGATATCCACTTTCATCAATTTGTGATATAGCGTAGCAAACATCTATTGTCATCGTTGATAACTGTCTTACTCCCAACAGGTTTGAACTCCACTAGCCACAACTTCTTATTAGAATTTTACCATGTACACCTTAGACAGCATTTTAATTACTATTAAGCGTTAAAAATTTAGATAAATTTAACACACTACTGTTCAATATGAAGTTGAAATAGTCATAGTGTAGGTGAATATAACGTGATAGCAATGTGTACATAGTAATTTTAAGGGTATAAGTGATAGTCAGTATGAACAAAAGTAATATTTGCCATTGTTAACGCTACAGTACAAATCATAAGAACCTTAATCGTTTGGAAACCAGCTCAGTAGTCTAATGGTTAGATGTTAATTGAGAAACTTTAAGGTTCTAGTTGGTTTGTAGATGCTCATTACAAAAGACTCCCATTCTATGACAAAACAGCTATCCAATACTTCCTGGTTTATAATGACTATTTAACTCAAACAACTTCTTCGTTATCTCAAATTAAAATTGAACATCAGTTAACTACCAGTTTTAACTCAATCAAACAACACACAGAATGTATGTTAGAGGACAAGCTTAAGAATATCTGACAATTAGTTCCCTTCATAAATCTGAATAAAGTAAGAACAACGATCGACATAGAATGCATATGAATGCATGCGTTCGCCGTGGAGCCAGAGGGTCCTGAGTTCCATCACCGATGGGGTCGTGGATGAGCACTTCTGAGGAGTCTCATACTAGGACGAAACAGCTGTGTAGTGCTTCCAGGTGATCAATGATTGTCTGATTCATATTAGTTCGTCATATCAAAATTGACAATTAACTATCTCCACAAACCCTCCTAATTGTAATTACTAATTTATTCTAATGTTAAGTATGAAATTTCTTCTCATTAAGTGATATATTCTGTACAATTGATGCCTTACTACCTAAAACCATTTTATATTAATTAATAAAATGAAAATATAAATTGACATACTTTGTATTAGATGAATTTATCAAAGAAGTTGACATGTAAGAAAAGGTATTAACACAATGGGAATTCTACCATTGGATGCCGACTCAGTGGTGCAGATGGTTAGGGATTCGCCGTCAACCTGAAGCCCCTGGTGTGGAATGTGGGGTGCGCACTGCTGAGGAGTCCCACACTAGAACGAAACAGATGTCCAATGCTCCCTTGTTGTCAATGGTATAATGCCAACATCAATCTGTGATATATTCAATCAAATAAAATAACCAATCTCCACAAAAAATAACCATCCTAATTCAACAATGAATTAATTAAGAAGAAATTTTAAATGATGATTATTTATACTAGAGAAATATAAGAATATTGTAAAGGACAGAGAATTGAAAGTATCAACAATGTTATGCAATAGTTATGAAAACATTTAACAGATGAATAAAGTTCAAATAAGAAAATGAACTTGTTAAGTAATTAAAGTCACAGATAAAGAGTTATGTAATGAAATTCCTGGGATAAAGTCACCAAACCAAAGGATTTATAAATAAGTCAGTTTATATACAAATATTTGATTGAATATGTGTTAGGGTTCTGCTAGCAAAATAATTTACATCTCGATACCTGCTAGCGAACGTATGATCAGTGATACAACAACCAGTAAGCTAAGCTATTCGCACCGCCCCAGCCCAGCTAGCTAGAGAGACAAGTCCAAAGTCAGAAGAGGCTTCTAATTCCACAGGCAGCCCAGCAAACCGAATGACAATCACACATCTCATGCGTATATATACACAAAGAGAGAGCATCCTTCAAATGTTACAAATAGCGTACTAAAATAAACAACGAACCAATAAGATTTAGCGTCTCAATAAGTGGGTAACGTGAACTGAAGGTAAAAAGGGAAATTTCTGGCGCGAAAATAAGAAATTTAAATTTACACAAATAAATCACAAAAATAACAGGTTTACTAAGAGAATTCTGGGGATCTGACATCCTCAACAATATGTTCAACTGAAATTGTTTTAGCATATCATAACTGATAACTGTCTCACTGTTGACATGTCTAAACTTCATCAGACACAATTCAACCAACATTAGTCTATGATGAATATAAACAACTAAACTTAATGCATATCTTCATAACAACATGTTTTGATACTTACTATCAGTTATTGTTATCAGTTATTGGTTGGAAGTTGAGTACTAACTGAATTCATTGTTATTTAACTAGCAAATTTCTTCGAATAGCGTATTCATTTCACGAAATACTATATGGAAATAGTTGTCCTGAATATCTGAATACATCTTGTAGTTTATGTTTATTTATTTCCAGTGTAATGACTGACTTTTATATCTTCACCGACTCAATGATGTGTCCCTAAAATGAATTGCTGATGTTGTTTGTTACTTTCTGTATGTCATTTCTTCGAGAGATCATTACTTTTTGCAATTTGTATTGAGGTGGTTTGTGGAGGTTGATGTTAAGTTTTAGTTGACTGAATTAATCGCTGATATGTAATTAGGATAAGCTTGTATTTGCCCCTTGCATAAGTGTGACTGTCTGGACACAGTAGCCTAGTGGTGAACGCGGTGGTATTTGACACGAAGCAGACTGAGTTCGAATCTCAGTGTGAACATCAACATTGGAATGCAGGTACATCCAGCCGATGAGTCCCAAATAGGACGAAATGCGCGTTCTGGATTCTGATTGCCAGTCACAATCCAACTTAAATATACAATCGCTGATAAATGTTAGAAGAGTACTACTGAAAACCGGAGAGTATTAGATAGCCGTTACATAACTTAATTTAAATAACGTGAAATGTTTTGTTCAGTAACTCAAAATATTAGAGGTTATCATCAGTTCATTTAGTACATAACTTACGAAGGTCAATGTAATGCATATACTGTAAACTCAACTGGTATTCGATCATAGATGTCTTCGAAGCATTGCTCGTGTTTTCTGGGACCACCGAGTAAGCAATACGTGGGTTAGGAATAGAGTACTAGGTAGATACGGTAAGTCTATTGATGAAGTAGTAAATCTTCATCAGCTAAGGTGGTTAGGACATGTGTTACGTATGCCTGACCACCGTCTACCTCGACGAGCAATGCTGTCTGGTGTAGGAGCAGGGTGGAAGAAAGCTAGGGGCGGCCAAACCAAAACATGGCACCAGTCCATGAAGTCATTGACAATTGGGCTGAGCCATGTTAATAGGTGCAGACTACCTGGTTGGGGTCCGCGTGACGCTCGTAATAAATGGCTAGAGACCTTGGGTGATATGGCTCAAAATCGTTGGCAATGGCGCAGGTGCATCCATTCCCTGTCTTCCTCTAAGTTCTAAGCTTCTGAACTTATCATAAATTTCTCTTTACTGAATCATATTTTCTTAAATGTTCTCGGTCTCTATCCCCTTCCATGAATACTAACGCTGCTACTACCTTCTCCACTCTGGGATTTGATTCGACAATTTAATCTCTATCTGCTAATTGGGGCATGGCAACTTGAACTGACGTACGCATGTACCAAGTTCTACGTTCTAACTGTCTGTCTGTCAACTGACAAGTAAAGTTTCAGAACATGAAGTTGAAGAATTCTTAGACATTTTCAACTGAAATTTTATGAGTATATTATCAATAACTTAAAGATTTGCTTAAAAATTTGTCAAATCATTTCTTCTAGTCATTGTATTATTGCATGAATTGAGATTTTCATAATAAAAGCACTTTTTTCTCCGTTAAATTGATTGAATCAATGAAACGAGGTATGATTACTGGTCAATGATACCTTCTATCCTTCTTCGGATTTTAATAGTCAACGTATTTATATTTACATATGATGCCAGTCAATTCAAAGCAATTAGTTTATCATTATCATCTTGTTATGTAGATGAAATGATAGGATACTTGATAGAGTTATAAGGGATCGACAGAAATAAATGATATTGATCATATTTTCTTTTATATTCACATAAACATTCATTATACACGGTTCAGTTTGCCAATCAATGTTATGGGCAGTGAATATTTAAGGCCAGGGTACAGTATAGTAACTAGAAATTATGATATTTAAACAACCGCTCATAATTTCTTAAAGAATCAATGAAGAATGAGCTGAAGGCTTGAAGGTTGGCCTAAATTTGAATGTCGAATGCGTATCGCTAACACATTTTCCCTGTCGTTCTAAAGGAAGACATAATTCTACATTAGCTACAAAGTGTAGGATTATTACAAATAAAGATTTGGGACATAACTGTAGTAGACAAATTAAGATTTAAATGTGTGAAATGAAGTGATAGCAATATTTCCAGAAACGACTACTGCTGATGTCGTAAATCTACTATAACCGACAAATTCTTCCATAATTCTAGACTCACTTTATGAACAATGATGTTGTTACTGGTATATTACCTTTGAGGCTACTTAGGCTTCAATTTAACTGCTTCAGTGACTGCAGCGCAGTTGTATAGTTTTTATCGTAGGGTGTATGTGGATATATTAATGAGTTTGAAACAGTCGTTTCATGAAGTCGGTAGAATTGTTGAAATTTAAGAATGTTCGATAAGAAAGCACAAATATAATAGGGGGGGAAGGAGTGTAAAGGAAGAATGGGTAAGTACTACTACCTAGTAAATCTAACTGTTACAAATTTTTTCTGCATACCAATGATGAGTAAGCTAGTTCTACCAAGAACGATAATGCATGCGAATAACTGCTATGGGCATGCACATACCTTTCACTTTTAGGCTACAAATAGTATGTCGTAGTATATCAGAAGTACTTTGTAGATTTAGTGGCTAGAGTTCACACCAATAACATCGAGTCTTTATACGGACGTTTGAGGCCAGGAGTTGTTTAGTCATATAGGGGAATTATTTTAGCATAGATTCTTTTGGTTAGAAAGTAGCAATATCAATCGTAAACTATGATTCATTTGTTTACCATATGAAATCCTTATATTCTCCGTAATATACAAGTTTCCCTCTAGTAAAACTAATCAGTCATAAATAACGTCTCATTAACTTAACGTGATTAGTGATTCGATAACTGGCTCCTTCGTAAACTGGGCTCAGACATTTCACTTGTCACGATTTCTTCTTCCCAATATACTGTACTGTATATTGTTTTATGACTGTTATTACTTAAATAAAATATGAGTAGTAAATTGTATAAGAGATTTTTTACACGACATCAATATATGTCTCATTAAGTTGTAACCAGGAGTTCATGAATTCGATACCCTAGTGAGATCGAAAGAGTGCACTTTTAAGTCACACGTTAAAATAAAGCAGCTGTTCAATAATTTCCTGTTAAAATTAATATTAAATTGGCATCAACCTATGCCCGAATACACGATATGCAAAAACCACTCTTCACTAAACTACCACAAATGTTCATTAAATTACGAAAAAGCAAGGATCTTGTTAGGTAAAGATCACTTTTTCAGCGAATTGATTTTCAATGTTGTACAGTTTACGTATGATATTCAAATAGATAGCAACAAAACGAATGGACGTATTAGTTAAACTGGTAATCACAACTAATTGAGCATAGTAACAACAATTAAAAAAGCATAGTGCTATTCTAATTAACACTGTTCTAGTGAAGAGAAAAATCATCAAAATCAGGTTAAATAAACAACGATAATACAGAGGTGTATAAACATTTGTTCAAATTTGAACTGATATGATATACCGGGTACCTTAAAAGGATTGATTGTTCTTCTATGACTGTTGTTAGATAGACCATTTCATTTATTTTGCCTGTATACAATGTGACTATTTCATTCGTATTATTGTAACATTCCACTTACTCTATCCTCCCGTTTATCACATTAACTGATAGTGCATCATTTCTCATTAATGAACTTGTTACGCTGCGCGATTAAAGAAAAGTAACGAACTTTCAGAACTGTATTTTGGGGGAATATTCTCGTTATTTTATTCATGAGTGATGTAATCATTTTATTTCTATGACTATCACGTTCTCCTTGCCCGGTTCTCGGGTTTTCCGGTTCTCAGTTCTCGTTTTCCAGTTCTCAGTTCTGGTTGTCCTATTGTCGGCCTAGGGGGGGTGAATGGGCTTAGGTCATTCGTACATTCTCAACTAGGCACGCATCTCATTGGTGTTCGCGTTCACCAGTCAAATCATCCCCATCCTCTTCCTTCCTTTCTTCACGTCATAACAGAACTACAGTTAATCACTTGTGTATACGTTACTCAAGTTCACGGTCATTATTACTCTTATTTTGTATTAATGTTGATTATCTAATTGATTAACTCCGCCTGTAGCCCCTAGGGTTGCTGCCTGTCCCAAGCCCGGATAAAGGAGGAGGGTTGGGCATGGGGCTAGCAACCCCATCCCGTAAAACAGCAAACGTGCTAAAAAAACGCTAACCAGTAAAAACCTTTATAACCATTTTCACTCTGCCCTGGGAGTTGGAAGGTATGTTATGACGCCTCATGGTGAAAGCCGAGTTTCTTCGGAAGCCACGAGGCCGATGTCTCTTCTGACAACCAGAGCAACCATTAGTATAGGTACGTGGAATGTCCGCACGCTGTGGGAAAGAGGGAGGACCATGCAAATAGCTGAAGAAATGAAAAGATACAACCTGAAGGTACTTGGAATAAGCGAAACGCATTGGGTGCAAGCTGGACAGCAACGGTTATCCTCGGGAAATGTGCTTTTATACTCCGGCCACGAAGAAGAAAACGCCCCACACACACAAGGAGTAGCATTGGTGTTATCCCAAGATGCATGGAAGTCTCTTATAAGATGGGAACCTCATGGACCTAGGATCATCACAGCATCCTTCAAGACGAAGAAGGAAGGGATTGCAATGAATGTCATCCAGTGCTACGCACCCACCAACGACAGCCACGAAGACGACAAAGACCAGTTCTATGCGAGGCTGCAGTCAATCATCGAGAAATGTTCAGCCAAGGACCCGACTATTCTAATGGGCGACTTCAACGCCAAGGTCGGAGTGGATAACACCGGGTATGAAGACATCATGGGACAACATGGAGTGGGAGAAAGGAATGATAACGGTGAGAGGTTCGTGAACTTATGTGCCTTCAACAAAATGATTATAGGTGGCACCATTTTCTCTCACAAACGTATACACAAAATTACATGGATTTCACCGGACCACATCACGGAGAACCAAATCGACCACATCTGCATCAATAAGAGGTTTAGAAGGACCATGGAAGACGTAAGAGCAAGGAGAGGAGCCGACATAGCTTCAGATCACCATTTGGTGGTAACTAAAATGAAACTGAAGCTGAGGAAGCACTGGACAACTGGAGCAGCAGTATTACACAAGTTTAATACAGCCCTTCTCCGTGATACTAACAAACGCAACGAATTCAAATTAATTCTCAGCAACAAGTTTCAGGCATTTCATAATCTACTAGAAAAAGGTGGAACTAATATGGAAGACAACTGGAAAGAGATTAAGGGAACAATAACCTCAACATGTCAGGAGGTTTCGGGTCTCAAGAAACAACACCAAAAAGAGTGGATTTCTGTTAGAACTCTGGACAAGATCCAAGAAAGGAGGAACAGAAAGACAGCGATCAATAACAGTCGGACAAGAGCAGAGAAAGCCAAGGCACAGGCCGAATACACCGAAGTCAACAAGCAAGTGAAGAGGAGCATCAGGTTGGATAAACGGAAGTTTGTTGAGGACCTAGCAATGACAGCGGAAAAAGCTGCAAGAGAAGGAAATATGAGGTTCTTATATGATACAACGAAGAAGTTAGCTGGGAAATTCAACAAGCCAGAACGGCCAATCAAGAACAAGGCTGGCAAACCAATCACTGAAGTGCATGAACAACGGAACAGGTGGGTAGAGCACTTCCAAGAACTCTTGAATAGACCAGCCCCACTGAACCCACCAGTCATCGAAGCAGCAGCCACGGATCTCCCTATAAGCACAGACCCACCAACAGTCGATGAAATCAAATTGGCCATCAGACAGCTCAAGAGTGGCAAGTCAGCAGGACCAGACAACATACCAGCAGAGGCACTGAAGACAGATATAGAAGCAACTTCAAAGATACTCCACATTCTCTTCAGGAAGATTTGGGAGGAAGAACAAGTTCCAGCAGACTGGAAAGAAGGGTACCTCATCAAGATACCAAAGAAAGGCGATCTCAGCAATTGTGAGAACTACAGAGGCATTACTCTACTTTCAGTACCAGGAAAGGTCTTCAACAGAGTGTTATTGAACAGATTAAAGGGCCCAGTCGACGGCCAACTCCGAGATCAACAGGCTGGATTCCGTAAAGATCGATCATGTACCGATCAAATCGCCACTCTACGGTTCATTGTTGAACAATCAATTGAATGGAATTCACCACTTTACATCAACTTCATCGACTATGAAAAGGCATTCGACAGCGTGGATAGGAGAATATTATGGAGCCTTCTACGACATTACGGCGTACCCGAGAAGATAGTCAACATCATACGAAATTCTTACGACGGACTACATTGTAAAATCGTGCATGGAGGTCAGCTCACAGATTCATTCGAAGTGAAGACCGGTGTTAGACAAGGCTGCTTACTCTCGCCCTTCCTCTTCCTACTGGTCATCGACTGGATCATGAAGACTGCAACATCTGAAGGCACTCTCGGAATACAATGGACAACATCGACGAAACTAGATGACTTGGACTTTGCAGATGACCTAGCTCTTCTTTCTCACACACATCATCAAATGCAGAAGAAGACCAACAATATAGCAGCAGCCTCAGCAGCAGTAGGCCTCAACATACACAAAGGGAAAAGCAAGATCCTCCGATACAAAACAACAAACTCTAACCCAATTACACTTGACGGAGAAATTCTGGAAGACGTTGAAACCTTTACATATTTGGGCAGCATCATCGACAAACACGGAGGGTCTGATTCGGATGTGAAGGCGCGGATTGGTAAGGCACGGGCAGCATTTTTACAGCTGAAAAACATCTGGAACTCAAACCAACTGTCAGTCAATATAAAAGTCAAAATTTTCAACACAAATGTGAAGACAGTCCTGTTGTATGGAGCTGAAACTTGGAGAACTACAAAAAGTACCCTACAGAAGTTACAAGTATTTATAAACAACTGCCTGCGTAGGATTCTTCGGATCTGTTGGCCAGATACCATCAACAACAACCTGTTGTGGCAGAGAACTAATCAACTTCCAGTTGAGGAAGAAATTAGGAAAAGACGCTGGAGATGGATTGGACACACACTGAGGAAACCATCAAACTGTGTCACAAGACAAGCACTAAATTGGAATCCTAAAGGCCACAGAAACAGAGGAAGGCCCAAGAACACATTGCGTCGGGAATTGGAAACAGACATGAAGAGAATGAACAGCACTTGGGAAGAGCTAGAACGGAAAGCCCAGGACAGAGTTGGCTGGAGAATGCTGGTGGGCGGTCTATGCTCCACTTGGAGTAACAGGCATTGATTGATTGATTGATCTAATTGATTGACTGAGTGGTCAGTTTTTATGTATGTGTAAATGATTGTTTAAAATATAATTTGATTCTGTCTGATTGTACATCAATCTTGTGTTCTTTCTATCCCAGCTTGCGACTGAGTCGGCAGCAAGTAGACTTGCAAGGAGTAGCTAGGAACCTTCATTTGAGTTTACTGTTGTAATATTGCACCAACTAATTAGTCATATGTACTAATCATAACAACAACAACAACATATTTCTGACATGTGGATGGAAATAAGAGTTAGGAATGTGTTTTAATCAATAAAAGAGGCAAAGAGAAAAAAGGAAGAGATAACATATAACAATTTTGTAAGATAAACAAAGAAGAAATAGAATAGAATAAACTTAAGATAATAAGCAGGAATTTCAATTTAAGTCCATGGTAAGACAAAAGGTTGGAAAAGTTCCTTTTATACAAATAGTTCAAGTTTGTATGTCAGCGCTTTCAGTAATACATAGTAAGCTGAGAAATACTAGATTATAGTGATTCTTATTGATCATGCAAATAGCTTTGAACAGGAATCTTAGTTGATTTAGTGGTCTATAGTCATAAGATACTTTATAATTGCACTTTTCATGTTGCCGCTGTTGTTTTTCTGTAACCATGCCGGATAATGTTCTCTGACTCTCTTGGACGACGTTTGCATTAAATGACCAATATATAACTTACTCCATAGTAGTAATTGAATTGATGGATACATCTGGCAGAAGTCAAATGCGATAATTCATCCTTTAAATTATTTACAAATAAAAGTCTTCTTGAAAAACAAAATTCTCAGAATGGCTGAAAAAGTTATTGTTTTGATAGCATTTACAATTATTCTCGTCAAGATATCAATAGTCAGATCACTGTGGAACTCAACGTTAATGTACAGTGTCTACTTTGAAGCAGTGATTTCAGTTAATGTAAAACGTTTTGATTTCATGTTTTTGTCTATGAATCGTGATGAGAAAGCTTTTTCAATTAGTGCTTTTTTAAAAAAATCTGGTTCATACTCGATAACATCAGGATGAGTAGATTTTTCTAAATCTCGGAGCTTTCATACTAAGACGAAATAGATATCCAGAACTCTCTGATTTTTATTACTACCCAACTAATGCCAATCTATGATGAATACACACAATTAAATGTAATACTTATCTTCACAAAATCATTTCAATGAAGTATAAATTTATTGAGATGGTTATTTTTGTGGAGATCGGTTATATTATTTGATTGAATATATCACAGATTGATGTTGGTAGGGTACCATTGACAACAAGGGAGCACTGGACATCTGTTTCGTTCTAGTGTGGAACTGCTCAGCAGTGTGCACCCCACATTCCGCACCAGGGGCTTCAGGTTGACGGCGAACGCCTAATCATCTGCACCACTGGGTCAGCATCCAATGGTAGAATTCCCACTTCCATCAATTTGTGATATGTAGCGCGACGATCATCCAACATAAATCTGTGATATATTCAATCAAATAAAATAACCAATCTCCACAAAAACAACTATCCCAATTGAACTATAACAATAAGCTCATCAGTGACTAACTGCAGGATGTTCCTGAAGCTCTAGTGAGAAGTCGTCACTGGTGGAGTTCAGACATGTCGGGAGTGAGACAGTTATCACCAATGACAATGGATGATCGTCTCGCTATAATATATATCATAAATTGATGGAAGTGAGAATTCTACTATTGGATGTCGACCCAATAATGCAGATGATTTGGCGTTCGCCGTCACCCTAAAGCTCCCTGGTGCGAAATTTGGCTTGTTCACTACTGAAGAGTTCCACACTAGAACGAAACAGTTGTCCAGTACTACCTGGTTTTTAATGCCACCCTATCAACATCAATCTGTGATATATTCAATCATATAAATTTATTATTGATAAGTAAAAATGAACTTTTAAACAGTCTTCAATTATGCTGTAATGCATAAGAAAATCGCTATCTCATTAAACTAATGTTAGTTTATTATTTAGTCACTTATTATAACAAATCAGAATAAAATAAGTAGTATTGTAATACATGAAAATGTTTTAGTAACTGTTTTCATATGACATCTGAATATATCAGTATCAGTAAGTTATCTGTTGTTCTTTTCTATAAGTTCATCATCAATTATATGTTTCTATTGATATGAGAGTTCGAACACAGGATTGAATAAATTTAATGACTGAAATTGATCTAGATTTACAGTTAGCAATATTCATCAGTTCAATAAATTGAATGTAAAGTTTGAATTGACAATGGAATATGAACATCGTAATCTATTCAACTGTTTAGATCTGCATACATGGTGTTACGCCGGGCGATTAAAGAAGAGTAACGAACTTTCAGAACTGTATTTTGGGGGACTATTCTTGTTATTTTATTCATGAGTGATGTAATCATTTTATTTCTATGACTGTTACGTTCCCCTTGCCTGGTTCTCTCGTTTAGTGTATTGATTCTTTGTGTATTGTTTATTATTACGAACTACGTCTACTTAATCGTGTACAAGTTCTCCCCAATCACTACCACTATTTCTTTTGTTCTGTACCAATGTTAGATTTATGATTGGTTTACTGTGTTGTCTGATTTTATGTGTATATAAAGGCATGATTAAAATATAATACGTTCTCAGTCCTCAGTTCTAAGATGTCAGTTCTCGCTCTCTCCGTCTTCCTGTTCTCAATTCTGGTTGTCCTATTGTCGGCCTGGGGGGTGAGTGGGCTTAGGTCAATCGCACATCCTCAACTAGGCACGCATCTTATTGATGTTCGCGTCCACCAACCAAGTCATCCCTTCCTCCTTCCTTTCTTCGCGTCATAACACATGGTAAAACAACTGAAAAAAAATGTACACCTAGAAAAGAAACATGAACAAGACTATGAATAAGTTATCATTAGCCTTTATCTTATTTAGTACAAATGTTATTTTGTGTAACCTTAATTTGATAGAGCTAGAAGGCTTTGTATTATGTTGTGAACTACGACAGTCATGATAATATACGAGAGAAAAAATAATCTTTCTAGGAACAAATATTTTAACTAGACATAAAGACTGATTGTGCTATAACTGTACATCTTCTTTAATATTGTTTAGTCCTTATTTTCGGATAGAAGAACATAAGGTAACTGAGTTAACCGGACCGAGTTACGCTTACATTTTATATAAATACAAAGTTTGAACGCATACACAGGAATGTGCAATGTAAACTTTGATATGTTCATTAAAAACAATCTGGGCCTGTACAGTTTCAATCGATAAAGATAACGGTTGTCCAAATTATTCATGCTATCTAACCTGAACCAACATAGTGACCACAACAGTGCGACTGACTGGTAGATATTTTTAAGTCTACTCTGATCCTATTAACCCGTATCCTGACAAAAGAGTACATGATAACTAAACCAAAAACCAATATCAATTTATATTTCAACCATTCCTTTATATATATGTCAAATCTGACAGAACAGTTAACCAGAACATTGACAACAATGATAAGGAACTGCAGTAACGTTTACATAATCAACTAATAATAGTTGATAAATGAGAAATGACATAGCAACTGTCAATAGATCATATGAGAGGTTAGGGATGAAGGGGAATACAAAAATAACAGAAATAAAATGTTTGAATTATAGGCACACAGAATAAAAGAAAATAGTCCTTTGAAAAAAACAGTTCTGAAAGTTAATCGTTCCACTTGAGGAACTACCCCCCACCCACTTTATCCTAATATAACATTATGTTTAACTGATAAAACATAAACGTTAAAACACAGTTAAAGTTATCTTCTGAAAAAGGGTTACTGAAGATTTATAATAAAGTAGGGAAGGTATCACAGAGGATGTGTTTTGAAGAATGATTTATCTTCAAGAACTATTTTTCAAGAGATTATTTAGCATATCATGACTCCTTATGTATTGGATATTTTATCATTACTAACTACATATTCCGCCCATTCTATCTACCAACTTGTGACTGTCTTTTCGACTAATGCTTGATATGACCTTGTACGCGCCAAATTACAGCGACCAATAAGAAACACGCCCGTCTAGACAGTGTCTAACATTTGCTCCGGATGTATACTGTCCCTGGTCACAATAGAAAGAATACAAGCCGACGGACCAACTAAATAAATCAGACTATATTTCAGGTGCTCCTTTATATGTATATGCAACCCGACTAAATAGTCAGCTAATTAGGAAATTAACATTGATACATGACAGGGAACTAGAGTAGTGTACACACAGCTATTTAACTGTAGTTCATAAATTGAAAATGATATGTTAACAATCAATAGGTAGTAAGCGCTACTTCACCCACCATTTTCCTATCATTATTGTCTTCGGTTGGTATCGATGACATTTTAACAAGTCTGTTGTGTGGTCATAATCTAGGTGTACATACATATATAAATAAGTGTATGAAATATATGACATATCAATTGAAATTAGCTGATTGAATCATAAACCTTGTATTCTTTTTATCCGGCTTGGAACTAACAGTATCAAAGAGCACCTATGAGCATACGACAGTCAATCATGTTATTATTACAGGTTATTATTCCGTATTGCGTAATTGATCGAAATTCACAACATAATACAAAGAGCTAATATGAAGTCTATAAAGCTCAACTGTGAAGCAGAAACCTGTTTTCATTCGTCTAACATACGATCAACTAGACAAGATCTCCAACATTATAAAAATAAGAAGTAATGTAGTAGGTTTACTGAACATGTGTATGTACAATCAACATAGAACCTGGCACATGTGTGCATCGGTTCAAGTTGCCATACCACCATGGCACCGCAAGATTAACACCACCACCACTGGTAGAAATCACTTCAATAAAATAAAATAATAATAGTAACAAGGAATGTGAACATACAGAGTATGATTCAGGAGGCGTTGAAAGAAAGTAATGGAATAATTTAAAGCTCATGATTTAAGGGAGGACAATGAGTGAATACATCTGCGCCATTGTGACCGATTCTGGGCCATGTCACTCAGTGTTTTTAGCCATTGGTTGCGGTAATCGCGAGGACCCCATCCAGGTAGTCTGCAGCTACCGACACGACTTAAACCGGCAGTGTTTACTGAACATATACCTCATAACTTATTTTTCAAAAGAAGTAAAGTTTTTCTTTACAAGTGTATATGGTAGACAACAAAATGGTGTTTAAGATAATTAATAAACAAAGAACGCCACTTTTATTACACTGTCTAGAGGTCACTATAGATATAGATATTAATTTGTTGCTTACATTTTATCAGATATTGATCACAAATGATAAAGAAGAGAGTATAAGTATCTATGTGCTTAAAATTTCTACCGAGAAGACGTAACTGATGATGCTCAAATAATTGATAAATGAGATAGTGATTATCAATAACCCTGAATGTTCATAAAAAGATCGTAGCACGTAATCCCGATTAATGATGTAAATTTATCATATGGCTAATTAATAAAGAAACCATCAAACTGTGTCACAAGACAAGCACTAAATTGGAATCCTAAAGGCCAAAGAAAAAGAGGAAGACCCAGGAACACATTGGGTCGAGAATTGGAGACAGATATAAAAAGAATGAAGAGCACTTGGGAAGAGCTGGAAAGGAAAGCCCAGGACAGAGTTGGCTGGAGAATGCTGGTGGGCGGCCTATGCTTCACATGGGGTAACAGGCAATGATTGATTTTTAAAGCATATACGCTCATGATTATGATTGGAATAATAAGTAACTGCACTAAATCCTCAGAAAGCTACCATTAAAGTGTAACTTTTTATCTTGTCACGCCAAACTAATAATTTCATGACTAAGTGTTTGCCAGAAAATTCGAAGCTCCAAGACAAGAAATCCGATGGGATCAGAAACGTAAAGTATTGAGTACCAAACTAAGACGAAATAGCTATTCAGTCACAGATCCGGCATTCTAAGGGTTGTCTAACCAAGGCCAATTCATGATACTGAACGTTATAATATTGACAACACCCAGTTCAGTCAGTCAGTCATAACGCAGAACTTGGTATTTACGTACACCAGTTCAATTACCATGCCCCAATTAACAGATAGAGACGAAATTGTCGAATCAAATCCCGGAGTAGTGAAGGCAGCAACAGAGTTAATAATACTGGAGATGATTATAGACTGACGATAAGATGTAGGGAACTATAATTCAGATTAGGAATTCGAAAGCTTAGAATTTGCATGAGGACAAGGAGCGGATGCACCTAAGCTATTGACAAAGATATTGAGCCATATTGCCTTAAGTCACTAACCATTTGTGACGATCATCAGGCGGACCGTAACAAGTAGTCTGCACCCATTAACATGGTTGAGCCCAATTGTCAATGACTTCATGAACTGGCACTATGTTTTAGTTTGGACGCCCCTAACTTTCTTCCATCCTACTCCCACACAAGACAGCATTGCTCGTCAAGGTAGACGGTGGTCAGGCATACGTAACACGTCTTATCCACCCCAGCTGATGAACACTTACTAGTTAATCAATCGATTTATTTAATTCCTAACATACATACTGCTTACTTGGTGGTCCTAGACATCTATGATTGAAAACTAGAAGCCTACGAATATCCTCTACCCTCAATGGCCACGTGGTTCGTGTTTTCTAGTAACGTCTGAGATTGATGTGAGTTTGAATCCTACAGAGTATAGTGCCAGTACTCTTTAGGTTACAAATACACCATAATGACGAGTGTCAACTAGCACAAAATGTAGCCAGTTAATCTTTTATTTTTTATTGTATTGGTTTTATTAATAGCTTTAAATTTAATTTATGAAACACGAAAAATGTTTATTGAGATTGTGAGGATCTTTATCATAGGTAGATGGTATTGGTAAGATTACGTTCCTTGAACTCAGTTGTTCAACTATAGAGCACCCATCATCATTTTGGACAATTTCATCAATGCGATATTCTGATAGAAGTAAACAATGAACTTGTCTTGTTAAACTCAAAATTTAATTGACTACTGTTACGTAATGACTATTGCCTAAAACTACTACTATCCAGAATATTTACCAAGATCGCTAACAAACTACAGAATGAAGTGTGAAAACCAATAAATGAATTATATTGACATATACGAAGAATATATCAGAAATTACGACCAGCCAAATTGAAGCTATTACGAATAAGGATAGTTCATAAGTCGTAAATATCTTCCTGAGTTTGTTTCTAGCTTCAGATAAGCTTCGAATGATTACAGAGACTAATATTACAGACAATAAATTAGTGAAGCTAACCCCTTTGTAGTTGTCACACGAGGATTTCTGTCCTTTGTAATAATCTAAAACGGTCAGAGATTAAGACCAATCGGACAGAATTACGCCAAGGACAGTCTACCTGATAAGACTGTAGTGCCTGTTATATGCTGAGCTTAAGAAATTATCCGATACCTTCATTTCAACAAATTAAATCTTATGTCTCGAATCTCATAATCAAGATTTATTACAACACACAGAAACTGTACACACACATTAACTAACTTATACTTAATATCCAGCAAACCAACCGTAATAGTTAATAAGCTGATTATATATAATTCGAGTGCTACTGTTGCTAGATAATCGATGTACATTGTGGAGCTCACTCAACAATGATTACATGTTTTCATGCAAATTACCAATTCAAAATATTGTATGAATTTATACTTGATTTTTATGAATCGAAGAACAGTATACACATTGAATGGACTTAAAATTACATTCCAGTAATAATTCAGACTAGAGATTGTATGTACATGTGCATATACAACATAAAACCTAGTACATGCATCGGTTCGTTGTTACACTGCAGTAGCACAGCAAGATTAATACTAAATTAGTTGAAGTAGCAGTTAATTCGATGGTGATAATAATAATAAAGAGGAGTGGACATATAAAATATGGTCCATGTATTAGTTCTTGAGAGGACGGGCATGAAATAATTTCTAACTCACGATTTAAATGAGAAAAAAGATTGAAGACACCAGCACCACCGCGACCAATTCTGAGACAGATCACTCAGTCGCCGACTATTGGTTAGGGCGTTTGCTTGAACTGCAACTAGGTAGTCTACATCTACCACACTAGCAGTCAGTGACTTAATGGATTGATGCCATGTCTACATTTGGCCAACTCTAATTCTCCTACATCCTGCTCCTATATCATCGATGAAGATTCACAATCTCATCGACTGATTTACCACCCTTGGCTAATACCCGTTGTTTAACCTCGTTATTACTAACTTGGTGATCCCAGCTAACGCGAGAGATGTTACGATGACATCAATGGGCAAAAACGAATAACCTTTGAATGTCGTCTACCCTTAATGGCCACGTCTCACATCCATACAACAAAACACAGCTAACTGTTGTGCAGTACAGTTTTCCTTTGGTTGGTGTTGTATGATGAATGAAATAGGACTATTAATTTAGTAATTCACTTCAACAAACTATTTAAATTGATCACATATTAAAGAGGTTAATATTATAAAACAACAAATCATGTCAATTTATTAATACTCTACTCAACAGAAACCATATAGAAGCGTATCACACTTATTGTTTCATTTAATTATTTTATTCATTCGAAATAATAATAATAATAATAATAATAATAATAATAATAATAAACAATGAAACAAATACAAACAAAACAGAATAAACAACTTTACTTTTCTTCATCCTATTCAAGAAAAAGACAAAGAAAAAACTAAAAAGATAACAGACAGAATACTCAATGTATTAATACATGAAATTTCAATCACTCTACAAGAACCAATAGACAAAATGAATTAAAATTTCTTTTTTTAAAAAAAAAGAAAAAGAAAAAGAGAAAAAAGAAATCATAGAAACAATCCATTCACATAGAACAAACAAATTCATACACATATTAAGAGGTAGTTGTTAATGATGTAATAAAAGAAAAAAAAAGGAGGGGGGAAAGAAAGAAAACTTGTAAAAAGTTACACATCAATGACTTTTTGTTTTATGTACACAAGTAAAACTATTGAAAATTAAAATAGAAAATATGTGATATTGACCTTTACATTAACATCAATGTGAAATGATAATTTCGTTTTTTTTCAGTTTGTTTTCTTTTTTTTTTTCTTTTACACACAAAATTTAAATAGTTTCTTTTTTTGATTTAGTTTATTTTGTTTTTGATACAAAAATAATTCAATTCAAAAAAAAAAAATCTTTAATTTTAAAAGAGAAAAAAAGAACAAAAGAATCAAGAAAGACTAACACATAGAGAGATGAAATTATTTATTATTATAAATTAACCATCTTTCCATTTTATTTTAAAACGTGTCACTTTATTTGATGAATTACCTTTTAAATTATTAGATGTATTATTTAAAAGTTTAGAAGAATTATTTACACTACTAACAGGAATAGAACTACATGATGTTAAATTATTAATTGATGTTAATTGAGAGTTAATATTATGCGATGATTGATGTTGAATATTAGGAGTGTTAGAAAGTAAAGGTAATGAAAGGGCAGCATTTAGTCGACTTCCTATTTTTGTAGTGGAATTTAAACGAATAGAATCATTGGATTGAATTGAATTAGAATTTGATACATGAAATTGTGATAATGAAGTAGACGAATATCCAGTAAATTGATTTGGTAAACGACTTAAGCCAGTGGTTAAAGTCTCTCGTAATGTGCCAAAACGGTGTTGTTTAGACGAACTTTCGGCAAGTGGTGAATTCCGTTGCAGATTATTATTAATATTTCCGTGTGCATAAACTGGTACATCTTTACCTATAATACTTCTTGGCCGATGATTTATAAATAGAGGTGAACGACTATTAAATGTCTTAGGATGTTGAGTTGGTCTTACGCTCAAAGTTTGACCTCTAGGCCAAGGAACACTAGGAATTCGAGGTGAAACAACAAAATCTCTGTTTAACATACTAGAAGAATTTTCGGTTTGAGGGGATTCATACTTCTTAACGAAGTTACCATTAGAAGATAATGTCTGCACTGTATCAGGTGGTAATGAAAGGCAAGCTAAAACATCCTGAACGCATTCCTGAGGAATAAGAGAACCAATAATACGTTTTCCATCTTTTGATTTGAGACGTACAACTTGCATACAACGCGCAGAATTTGAACGAAGTTGAAGAACAGGTTCAATGCGGGCCCAAACATTTAACACTGAGCCACTAAGAACGTAATAATTGCGCGTTCGTAGACCAACTTCACATAATGTCCGGTTCTGAGTAGTTGAAGAACAAAACCCGTGAAGTAACATGTGGATGCAACGTTTAGCACTTTCTTTAAATATACGGCTCCAAGGCTCTTGACAATCTGAAGGATTAGAAACGCGAGTATATCGTTCCCTTAACTTTTCGAGTTCGACAGGTCGTGCCTGCATACCAGTATTTGGTCGATAAATACGATATAATTTTGATTCAGTTGAGCTGATTGATCGTGTAGAACGAGTTTTCACATATACAGCTAGGATAGGTATAACAATTTTATTACCACTCACAACCGAAGGTAAATAAAAACCATCATTTATACCATCATGTTGGGTGTATATTTCCATAGCACCCGACCATGGTAAGCCGCGTTCAGCAGTTACCTTATGTAAATGAACTTGAGTTGACTCTGATAAGAACCATGTATCAAAACTTTTAGTCCATGTTATTTCTAAATTTTGACCAGAAGTACCAAGATCCAGAATTCCCAGATCCAGCCGATTGTCCCGTTTGGCACGTCTAGTAACTTCTTCTAGTGTATCAGAAAAGTACTGAAAAATTGCATTTTGAATATGAACACGAATACCTAAAATGCGGTTCAGAAACTTGGACATTTGATTACTATCCTTTTCACGGCATCGACCAGTGGCTAAACCTACCCCTTGCAAACTAGCTCTAACATCGTTGAAAAATGACTGAGAGTTTAAATTATCTCGATCAACAGTAGCGTCTAAGGACGTAGAAGGTATATAATCGTTCGGAGGATCGACTATTCCCTCCTCACCCCAAATACAAGCACGTAAAACTAGCTCCAAAGCTTCTCGACCGAGTTTAGTATCTAAGTTGAACTGTGACAAATCACGAGTTTCGGTAGCTCGTCTATCACCATGCGTTAGTGCGCCGAGAGACTCCAAACGTTTGGCAACAGTTGAAGCGAAACGCTGCTCACCGGCCAAGTTGGAAATCAGGAAGATATATTTCGGAGAGCTAACCTGGTTGGAACGGTGTGTACGGCCAAATTGCTGTACCGCACGATCTGCACTCCAAGGGAGTTCCAGTGTAATGTGAACACGTCGGCGTTGGTTAGACGCTCTCCGATCAGCTTGAAGAGAAATACCACTGCTAGCTGCTTCAGAAATAATAGCGATAAGCTTCTCGCCATCCATAAAGCGTTGTTTCTCTGTAAGATTAAGTAATTCTAAATTGACATCACTTTCACGACGAGATTCATAAGAAACGCGACCATCATCACCCATCACCATACGACCCTTTCTACCCGTCATTTCGGCTACTCGTGAGGGACCACCCAACTTGTCGATCAGCTCATCAAGCGAACTTGGGGGTAATTTAGGACCAAGCTTTTCAATGAAACGTAAAAGTAAACTTTGCATTTCAGTGCACTGTCGTTTAGCTTCTTCTGGAGAGACTTTCATCTCATTATTAATAGCCAATGACTGATTAGCTCCACCTGAAGCACGACCCATAAGATATTGTTGCGATAATTTACGAGTCGATTCGTCACCCCAAATGTCATCACCACATTGTTTATTGCCATCGGATCGCTTGATTAAGTTATTACTATCTGTATTCGAATTGGACAAGGTCATATTGCGAGCCAAAAAACTGTCGAATAGTGCATCAGGGTCCCAGTCTTCATCCGAATCATCTGACAAACAATTCGGTGATTCACCAACCCGATTATGCTTTTGTTTACGCCTACCAGAACTGGATTGCTTTTTGGAAGAATTCGACTTTTTCGATCGATTTCGACTGGAATTATTGATTGATGAATTTACTTCCAAATCTGAATCGTAATAGTCCGAAGATGATGAATTACCTCCTAATGCATTACACCCATTGGCTTTCTGAAGATTATTTAAATCGGAATCATCATCATCTGATTCGTCGGAATGTTCGTCACAATCATTATCAGAATCTGATGCCACATCATCTGTTTTATTGGAACTTTCATAGTCACCATTTAGTTTCGACCCAGACAAACTACCACCAGCAACTAATTTTGCAAGCATTTTTTCTCCTAAGATGTCTTTTAGGCCGAGACCACTTCCTTGGCCAGCAGCAATTGCTCGTCCTGCTCTGCTGAGAGTTGTATTAGAGCTGCGATCACCCGCTGAGGCTAATTTATCCCCTCTAAGTGAGAAATTATCTACATTTGTTGGTGTTGGAAAATACTTTTCAACAAGAGATTGGAACACACCTCTGTAAAGAAAAAATTTTTTAAAAAATAAGTAGAATACTACTGGGTATAACCGATGATAAAGAAAAAAAAAATAAATAATTGTAATATGATCAGTAGGTCTACAATATATGCTCAATTACAGGTCCGAAAAAGACTGGTTATTATTGGATGTGTCAAGATGAACACATTATTTATTGTTTGAAAACTTGTTTCAATGATTGATAGTCTATATAAATGAAATGGCAAAATGATAGCTGCCGAAAAATGATTTATTAAAGGATTAAAGTATAGGACAACTTACTTGGCCGTTGAAACAAATTCACCTAATTCTGAACCATATTCTTCAACTTGTTCTAATGTCTTCGCTTCACCAGTAGATTGAAGACCAATAACAACACACTGATAAGAGAAAGAGATGTAACAAGATATGATTTATAACTAACATTAGTCGTAAGTCTAACATGATTATAAAAATCAATTAAGCAGTAAATAAAGATTAAATTCACTGGTGAATTTAACCCACTATGCTGCGTAACTACCTGAAATATCAAATACCAAACGTAATTAACCACCAACAACCGATTAGTCACTGATTATTTTAGTACTAAGGTATAACACATGAGCTTTATTTACACTGTGTGTATGAAACTGCTTTGTAGCATTCTTTACCATTATTATAAAATAATAATGAATTAACTTAACTGCCAAGTATGCTATACATGGAAACAACTGAACTCGCCAACGGTAAGGAAGTGCAATCACCACCGATATACACCTTACAACTGCAGTTTAAATGGTAGAAACAAGTTGACAAAGTTCAATTCTAAAATGAGCAGCTCTTACTACCAAATAAGAACAATAAAGACTCTGATTAGATAAAACGATCTGTTTAGATCCTCAGACATTAATTTTGAAATAGCTGAACACAATATTATACAAAAATATTGTAAAATTATCTATCAGTACTGTTTCAATTATATGACGCAAACCTTTTGAACAATAGGATTACTAAATCGATGCATAAACAAACAGAAATAGCAGAAAAATGATTACAAGGCTATGAGCTAAATTATCAATGATCTATTGATTACCGCGTCATTTTCTACATTAATAATAAAGAGTGAGAACCGATGAAAGCGCTGTTAAAACCGTTAAGTAGTACTTAACGGTTACGTAGATGATACAGATATCATCACACCAGCTTATATAAGTATGTCTTAAATTGTTTGACAGTTTATAGTCGACTTGTTAGTTACGTTTCAAATCATAATTAAGACATAACGATCACGATGTTAATCACGGTGTTTTTTTGAAAAAAAAAACGAGATATGTGAAATACATAAGATGAAAACTAACATAGTATTCACCGTGAAAAATTAAATTTTATAAGAAGTATACAGCAATTTTGAAAAAAATTGCTTAATAGAGAAGTGAAACACAAACTACTTACTTTACCCTCATCAACTGCAGTTTTAGCCAATTCAACACATGTGTCCACCTTGGCAGCAATGCAAAGATACTTGAAAAATCGTTGATGAGCAGACCAAAATTGTCCCCACATTGTTTTACGATAACGGTCACTTAAATCTAATAGACGTGACGCTTCTGAGAAGAAACGATACGCATATACCCACTAGACAGTTTATAAGAAAAAGAACAATTGCTCTCAATCAGAAACATTATTACCAATATATTAAACAGAATATAAATGATAACATACGTAGTAAACCTTTTATACGTGATTGAGATAGTTTAGTGAATGAATCTGAAAACTACACACAACAGTCACGTTTTGTCACGTAGACTTCACTTAAAATTACACGAACCTTTATATCTTGATACGAATCATTCATTCTTTAGTAATTTTTGTGGCGTATTGACGGTGAATATTGCTCTTGTCGATCTACTTCTTCACTGCATGACTAATCTAAATAACGGTCGTTAAACCAATACGTTATCTAGTATCTGAGCAGCCAATCATCGCGATTAACAAGCGGACCCCAACCAGGTAGCGAAAATGGCTCAGACCAACAATCAAAGATTCCATGGAGGGATGCTATGTTACAGTTTCGTTGCACCTACTCTTCTTCCATCCTACTCCTACCCCAGTCAACATCATGCAATGAGAGAAGGGGTGATTGAGCACGCACAGTCAGTCAATTAGTTACAACGTAAAACTTGGTACATGTATATATCAGTTCAAGTTGCCATGCCCCAATTAGCAGATAAAGATTAAGTTTTCCCATGGAATCCTAGAGTAGGGGAGGTAGTAACAGAGTTAGTAATAATCGAAAGGAATAGAGATCGGAGATAACATTTAAGATATAATGATTCAGTGAAAACAAAATTATGATAAGTTCAGAAACTTAGAATTTGGAGGAAAACAAGGAGTCATCATCAGCAGCAACGTAAAACCGGGCACATACGCTTGTAGGTTCAAGTTGCCATACCACACTAGCACCACGAGATCATTGAGGTACCGTATAGACAGAATACGAGAGGAGTGAGTAAAAAAGATGTCCAGAAAATAACAATAGAATTTAAGATCTAGATGAGGTTAAAGAGTGAATACACTTGCGCCGCTGTGACCGATTCTCAGCCACATCGCCGAGTGTCTCTAGCCATTTATTGCGATCATCACGCGAACCCCAAACAGGTAATCCACATCTACCTACATGGCTTAGACCAGTAGTCAAGGACTTCACGGACTGATGCCATGTTTTGGTTTGGCCGCCCCTAACCTTCTTCTATCCTACTTCAGCCCTAGCCAACATCGCGCGACGGGGTAGACGGTGGTTGGGCATGCGCAATACATGTCCCAGCCATCTCAGTCGATGAAGGTTAATAACTTCTTCGACTGATTTACCGTGTTTCCCAAGAACCTTTTGTCTAACCTCACTATTACTAAATCCGGTTATTTCATAATATACGAGCGATGTTACGAAGATTCCTATGGTCAAATATCTGGAGTCGACACATATCTTGAGTTTTCATGGCCCACGTTTCGCAGCCATATGTTAAAATGGCGCAGACTGCTGCGCAGTACACCCTGCCCTTCGTTGAGACACAGATATCTCGTCTGCGCCACAAGTGCCGTAAATTGGCGAATGCCAATCGGGCTCTCTGAATCCGCGCTGTGATTTCGTCAAACACCAACCCACCGTGGGTGATGAGACTTCCGAGATAAGTGAAGCGATCAACGCATTCAATTACTTCACTCCCTATAACTAATTTAGGAGAAGAAGCAGGCCAGTCCTGGAGTAACATTTTGCATTTGGGAGGGTAGAAGCGCATCCCAAATATGCCTGCATTGATACTCAAGGTGTTCAAGAGACCCTAAATACTGTGCGCATCTTCACCAAATATGACTATATCGTCTGCATATTCTAAGTCGACAAGAGAGCCTCCTGGAAGGAGATTAATTCCTGAGGACTTAAAAGAAGTGAGAGAGATTCCTAAGAGTATATCTGTGATGAAATTAAATAAAAAAGGGTATAAGAGGCAACCTTGACGGACTCCACTTGAGGATGAAATTTCTCGTGACAATTCGCCATATGCTCTGACTCGACCAGTAGTGACCGAGTAGAGAGCCTTTATAAGGTTAATGTACTTTTGAGGTACGCCTTTTAATGACAAACATTGCCACAAGACTTCACGGTCTACAGAGTCGAACGCTGCTTTCAAGTCAAGAAATACAATTATAGTTGGACGTTGGTACATATGTCTGTGTTCGAGGATCTGGCGCAGGGTGAATATGTGATCAATGCAACCCCGGCCAGGTCTGAAACCAGCCTGGTTTTCCCGAGTCTGATGTTCCCTAGTGTTGGTTAAACGTCGGATGATTATAGAGGCTAATATTTTAGATACTATGTTAGTGAAACTGATTTCTCTGTGGTTATCACAAGAGGATTTCTGTCCCTTTTTGTAGATTGGAACGATCAGCGATCGAGACCAATCAGATGGGATGGTGTTTAGTTCCCAGACTTTGGCTAATATATCAATCAACCTGCTAGCTAAGACTGAACCACCATCCTTAAAGATATCAGTAGACAACGTATCAGGCCCTGCTGCTTTCCCTCGCTTCAAGTTACTTATAGCGTTTTCAACCTCACTGAGAGTTGGGGGACCTGTGTCAGTTTTCCATTCAGGCAGCTTGGGGATACTGGGTAAGCTAAGAGTAGCTGGGGGCCAGTTGAACTGTTACTGAAAGTGTTCTGCAAATTGTTCTAATCTTCTAGACTTAGAGTGAATCATAGATTCATCTTTTTCCGAGATAATTTCACTGACCGCCGATTTCTTAATACCGGTGTCCTTGATAAGTCGGAACAGCTGTCTACTATTGCCTGCCTCTGCCGATGCTTCCATCGCTTTTCCTTTTGTTGCCCACCACTGTTCACGATCCTTACGCAGACTCTCTGTCAGTCTACGTTTCAATTGTCGTCGATCTTCATCATACTCCGAGCCTGCTGGAACAAGTTTTCAAGCCTCCATCAGTTCACTAGAAGTACTAGGGATCCAATGGTCTTTCATTGGATTGGGGTTAGATGCAGACAACGCTGCTGCGTTTACACCTGCTTTAAAATCATTCCAAGCTACTTCGGGATGAAGTTGTTGGTTGTGGGCGACTAAATGCTTAACCAAATCATTCCTAAATGCATGCGATCTTAGCATTCTCAGTCTCAAAGTGATATCTAAAGGGTTTGCCCGATCTAACCTTTCTGCGACCAACAAAACGCATAGAGATACGTGCTCTCACTAGGGCGTGGTCAGAATCTAGACACGTGCCCCAGAAAGAGCGGCAGTCCTCTATACAGCTTTTCCAACGGTATCTGATGCCGATGTGATCAATTAGTGTCCATCGTTGTGTAGATGTTGGGGGTCGACAGGTTAAACAATGTATCACCTTATGCTTAAAGTTTGTGCTAGCTAAGAATAAACGGTAGTCTGAACATAACTGCAACAGACGATCGCCGTTGTCTGTTCTCTGGGCTGGGATGCCGAGTAACCCACCTAAGTGCTTTTCAGCCTGATTTAGTCTACCTACTTGGGCATTAAAATCTCCTGCAATAATTACTATGTCTGAGTGCTTAGCTTTCTGAAGGAGGCTAGAGAACTTCATATAGAAGTCGTCTTTCACTTCATCTGTGCTGCAATCAGTGGGGGCATAAGCTGAGACGACAAAAAGGCATCGGCGTGTGACCCTATCTTTCCGAGTTCGTACTGTGCCATTTAGACGGACAGCACGTAGACGACTGTCTACAGGTATCCACTCGAGAAGAGCCTGTTCTGCCCGTAAGCTTAGTGCTATGCCTACACCAGCAAGGCCACGTGAACTTGCTGTAGGGTCTCTGGATAAACGAAGTATGAAGTGTGCTGTTCTGTTGCATTGACTAGGTGAGGTCAAACAGATGACCATGCTGGGATCCTGTATGCGTGTTTCGGAGACACAGTATACATCAATTGCAAGAGATTCTAATGTGTAAGCTAAGGCAGCTTGTTGACCGATTTGACACAGCGTACACACATTAAAAGCTCCAACATGAAGTTTAAAGCGTGGCTTCAGGAGACATGGTATGACATTTCGGGAACTCGGGTAACCAGTACAAGTGGCACGCATAGAAAATGTAGTAGAAGAAGTGTTACAAGTAGAGACCAGAGATGGAGAATGTGTTTGATCATGAACCAGGTGAACTCGAGTGCTATTAGAGGTATGAGGGCGGTTATCACTTCCCGGTTGCCCACATCGTGGAAGAGTCATTCTTGAGGAACCTGAAATAGAAAGAGGATTAGGGGAGGTCGTGATGACCTGAGAGTGTGACCGCAGTGCCCAGGGGATAGATATTTGAGGTTGGTCACCTATATTAATTGTTGCTCCGGTTGTCAGAAGGGGGGGCATCAGTCTCATGGCTTCCGCAAGGGACTCGGCTTTCACCATGAGGCGTCAAATCAGTCCTTCCAATTCCCAGGGCAGAGTTAAAATGGTTATAGAGGTTCTTACTGGTAAGCGTTTTATAGCAAGGTAGTTGTTTTAAGGGATGCGGTTGCTAACCTCATGCCCAACACTCCTCCTTTATCCGGGCTTGGGACCAGCAGAAACACTGTGGGGGCTCCAAGCAGAGGAGGAAAACAAGGAGGGGACGCACCTGCGCCATTGCCGACAATTCTTAGCCATATCACCTCAAGTCTCAGACCATTTGTGGCGACCATCACATGGACCTCAACCAGGTAGTCTGCACCTATTAACATGGCTCAGCCCAGCTGTCAATGACTTTATCGACTGGCACTATGCTCTGGTTTGGGCGCCCCTACCTTTCTTCCATCCTACTCCCACACCAGATGGCACTGCTCATCGATGTAGCCAGCTGATGAATGTTTACTATTTCATCAATAGACTTATCGTATTTACCTAGTACTCTATTCTTAACCTACGTATTGCTTACTTGGTGGTCCGAGCAAACACGAGCAATGTTTCGAAAACATCTACGACCGAATACTAAGGGGCTACGAATATCCTCTATCCTTAATGGCCATGTCTCGCATCCATAAAGTAAAACAGATCAAACTGCTGAGTAGTAAACGCGTCATTTGGTCAGTAGACAGATATCTTGCCTACACCACAACTGACGCAAATTACCAAACGCTAATCGGGCCTTATGTATACGAGTCGAGATTTCAGCAGACATCAAACCGTCAGGACTGATGAGGCTGCCAAGATAAGCAAAGAGATTAACACATTCAACTGCTTCACTCCCTATCACTAACTTCGATGCCGATGCAAGCTAATCCACAAGCAACAGTTTGCATTTCGATGGGGAGAATCACATCCCAAACATCCTTACATTCTTGTTTAAGGTAGCCAATAGATTCGGCATTTTATCAGCAACTTCACCTAACAGAACTATATCATCTGCATATTCTAAGTCAGCAAGATTATCGCCTGGAATGAGGTCAATCCCAGAGAAATCAGATGATGACAATGTTAACACTAGAAGTAGGTCAATGGTGGAATTAAATAAAAATGGGGAAAGCGGACAACCTTGAGGAACACCACTTGAGGTAATCAGTTCTGATGACAATCCGCCATGAACTCTAACTTGACATGTGGTGTTTGAGTAGACAGCTTGTATAAGGTTAATGTACTTCTCAGGTACGCCTTTCAATGACAGACATTGCCACATAACCTCACGATCGATAGAGTCAAACGCTGCATTAAGGTCAAAGAATGCAGCTATTGTTGGACGTCTAAAAGTGTGTCTATGTTCCAGAACCTGCCGAAGTGTGAATAGGTGGTCTATACAACCATGTGGTGTTTCAGTTAGGAGCCTGTATAAGGTTAATATACTTCACTGGTACGCCTTTCAATGACAGTCATTGTCACATAAACTTTGGCCGCCTTAATTCAAGGAATACAGCTATTGTTGGGCGTTAAAAAGTGTGTCTATGTTCCATAACCTGCCGAAGTGTGAATAGGTGGTCTATACAATCACGTTCAGGTCTGAAACCACCCTGGTTTTCTCAAGTTTGCTTTTCACGAGCTCTAGATAGACGTCGACGTATTATTAAAGCTAATATTTTAGACAGTATATTCGTTAAGCTGATCCCTCGGCAACTGTCACAAGAGAACTTCTGTCCTTTCTTATAGATTGGGACAATTAGTGTTCGAGACCAGTCAGATGGAATTACGTTCAGTCCCCAGATTCTAGTCAAGATCCCGGTTAACCTCGCTGCTAAAACTGGACCACCATCCCTAAATATCTCAGGGGTTAACCCATCGGGTCCTGTTGCTCCCACTTGCTTTAGATTCCCTATAGCCTTCTCAACCTCACTAAGACTTGGGGGACCAATGTTAATTTGCCATTCAGATTTCTTGGGAATGGTGGGCAACTGGAATGAGGCCGAGAGCCAGTTGAACTGTTCCCTAAAGTGTTCTGCCCATCGGTCAAACAATCTGGATTGACCGTGATTAATAGTATTATTCTGAGATAGTTTCACTTACAGTCGAATCTCTGATATGCGTTTCCTTGAGAAGTCTGAACAGCTGCCTACTCTTACCTATTGCCGCTGCCTTTTCCATCTCTAGTTTTCGACACTCACCACTACACACGATCATTGCATAAACTTTTAACTAGTTTGTGTTTAAGTTGCCTTCGCTCCTTATCGTATTCAGAACCAGACAGCATGTGTTGCCGAGGATCTATCAGTTCAGTCGATGCAGCTGAAATCCACTGAGTTTTCCTAACTTTTTGGTTTAGTTTACTAGTAGATATTACTGCTGTTTCAACAGCTCTTTGGATATCATTCCAAGCTGACTCGGGATGGGTATCGTTTATACAGTTGACTTATTGGTTTTCTAGTTGTTCCTGAAATGCATTCTTGACTTTTTCATCATTAAGTTCAACTCTGAGGGGGATCCTTGCCATGGATCTTTTACGTCCAGTGAGACACAAACTAATACGCGCTCGCACTAAAGCGTGGTCTGAGTCTAAACATGTACTCCAAGATGAGCGGCAGTCTTCTATCGAGCCTCTCCAACGGTGGCCGGTGGCAATGTGGTCTATTTGAGTCCAGCGTTAAGTTGATTGTAGAGGTCATCATGTCAACTGATGTCTTCCCTTATGTTTAAATTTGGTGCTTGCGAGAAACGGACATTTATCGGAACATAGCTGTAATAAACAATCGCCATTATCTGTTCGTTGAGCTGTGACACAATAGGATCCAGCTAGGTGCCTTTCGGTTTCGCTTAATCTACCTACTTGGGCATTAAAATCACCAGCCATTATCACTACATCAGTGAGCTTAGCTTTTCGAAGGAGGCCGGGAAGCTTTGCGTAAAACTCATCTGAGCTGCAATCAGTAGGAACGTGTGCAGAGACAACGAAGAGGCAACTGCATGTGTCTGTCTTTCCGAGTTCTTACTGTCCCGTTTAGACGCATAAGCGATTGTCTATTGGAATCCAGTCAAGGAGAGCCTGTTCAGCTTTTGAACTTAGTGCTATACCTACACCAGCAAAATCTCGAGTGGTAGCTGTGGGGTCTCTGGAAACACGAAGGGTGAACCGGACCAGTTCTTTATTTTCACAAGGTGAGGTCAGGCGAATGATTGTACTTGGATCCTGCATACGCGTTTCGGAGACGCAGCAGACATAGATAGAGCGGGAATCTAGGGTCATAGTTAAGGAGGCTTGTTGTCCTATTTCACATAAAGTTCGAACATTAAAAGCTCCGATATATAGTTTAGTGCGAGGTTTCAGGATACCAGGAACTCAAACCATTAGCATAAGAGGCGTGAGGTGATAAAGTTATGGTAGACGGGTTAATCGTTGGGAGTTATTAAGAGTTGATGGTGGGATTTCACCTCGAAAAAGATAATATTGTGTGTTGTTAGAGGTATGAGGGCGGTTTTCACTTCCTGGCTGCCCATACTATGGAAGGATATTACTTCTTGAAGTACCTGAAAAGGCAACTGGATTAGTATTGGTCATAGTGACCTGAAAGCGCGATCACAGAGCCCAAGGGGCAACTGCTTGGGGCCAACCACGCACGACCTTGTTATGGTAAGTTTACGAAGTGTTAGCTCAGTTCTTTAGAAGGCCTTACTGCTAGAGACGGAAATCAGTGAAGTAAGGTAAAGTGTGACATTTTTAAGGTCGACCTTTTTTAACCCCCCCCTACCTCCTTCCGTTAAGAGGGCAGCATTGCTGCAGATGCTGGTTATCCTAGGGAAACACCTTACTGCTGTCACACCCCGCTGCAGTCAGCAGTGCGACCTCGCCCTCACATCTTAGGTTGCTGCCTTTAGTCTTATCGCTCTCCAACAGACCTGCTTGGCATGGTAGGACCTAGAGGAACATGAGTTCTAGCCAATATAAGAAAGCCCGATCACCACGTCAAGGTAGCAGGGTTAATTGAAGTGCTACTAGACCATCCGAAAAACGTCATCATTTAAGCAGTTCATTAAATTAAGCAGTAGCAGCTACGGTCAGGCATACACAACACATGTCCCAACCATCTCAGTTCATGGTTTACAACAACCTTTTCAACTGATTTGTCATTAATATTGGTTACTCCGTCATGTCATAATATGTGGGCGATACATCGAAAACTTCTATGATCAAACACCTGAAGCCTACGCATATCTTCTATTCTCGTAGTCCATGTCCTGCATCTACAGGTTAAAACAGAGAACCTTAGAGCAGTACATTCAGCCATTCGTTGATAGACAGATATCTCGCTACAAATGATATGATTTGGCAGGAACCACGCAAGTGATCTGAAACCAGGATGAAATTTCGTTAGATCGACCAATCAGGGCTAAAGAGACTTCTGGGATAAGTGAAGCAGTCAACGCTCTCAAATACTTATCTCACTATGACCAGTCTACGTGATAAAGCAGACTAGTCCTAAAGTAACATTTTGCACTCCGAGGGAAGGAAATACATTCTAAATATGCTTGCATGGCTACTCAAGGTGTTTAGTATCTTCCCCAAATGGGACTATATTGTCCGCATATTCTATATCGATATGTGACCCTCCTAGTAAGAGACTAGTTGCTGAAGATTAAGCTGGTGTAATTAAAAGGGGAATAAGGAGCAACCATAAGCTCCAATTCTACTAGTGGTGTTTGAGTAGAAGATTTTCATAAGATTTACGTACTTTTGATGTACGCCTTTTAATGGAAAACATTGTTATAGGACCGCTCGGTCTATGGAATAGAAAGCTGTTTTCAAGTCAAAGAATAAAACTATTGTCGGACGTTGGAAAGTGTCTATACGTTCTAGAATCCGGCCAAGTTTGAAACCAACCAGTTTTTTTCGAGTTCATTGTTCCCTAGCTTCAAATTATTACGGAGGCCATTTACTTAGTACTGAACGGATTCTGCAGGTGGCATTTTGTTTCTGCCCACTAGTCTATGCAGCTTGATATTGAGTACGTCATAGTTTGACATCAACACCTATCTCGCTTACATGTAGATACATCATTCTCGTTACAAACTGAATAAAATTCAGATAGAATGTTTGTGTGGTTTGTACCGCTTAGAAAGTAGTCAGAAATAACGATTTCGAATAAGTGATTTGACAAACAGGTGATGTAGTCTTTAGGCATAAAACAATTAAATCAATTCAGAAAATGTGACAATTTTAAACTTGATATGATAGCTCGAAGGATAAAGCATGGATCCAAAGATCTGGGCACGTACTGAAGAACACAAAAATAGTATTTGAGTGATGCAATCTATCCAATTTAGTCAAATTACTTATGCTGAGATATTTGGGAAGAAATATGTAATCACGCTTCCAGGGGTCTGTATTAAACTACATTGGCAGTACATATCACTATTATTATTGGTGTCAAGAGCGTAATGTTACCAACAACATAATAAGAACAGGCTAAAAGAGGAAAGTGATTAGACTTTGTAAATATTGGATACCCTTTATATTCAAATCTATGAATGATTTTTAAAGCTGTTGATAATAAAAAGTTTAGTCAATTGGTGATACTAATTTGTTAATTCATGAAATTGAAAAAGTTATTAGTCAGCTAATGGCAGATAGCGTGATGTTTAAGGACGTATTTGACAAAATTCAAGTCATGGGAATGACGGCTAAAATAGTCGATGATATATACAGCTAATCACACGACTAAATAAATAAAACACCTGGCTTAGTAGAAGATAACAGTCGATGTATGCAAAGTTTCAAATATAAACTTAATAAACTACGTATAAATCACCATTCAGTATACCGATTTTGATGAGTTAAATGACAATATAAAATTTAAACCGCTAACCAGATCAGTGGATTGATTATACACATGAATGAAACTATCATCACCCAATTTGACATTCTCTATAAGTACTTCTTTAATGCCGAAATTTACACCATGGAAGCTGAGCTGGCGTGCGATGTACATCCCACGTAGTTTCATGTCCATGGCAACCAATTCCATAGCACCTACACCTCGTCGTTCAAGTGTTTGAATAAACGAATTGAAGGTTTTAAATGGAGTGCCATCACCCCATAGCCCCAATCGAGTCATATAGGCCATATTACGAGGCTCAGTTGCGCCTGTTGCACTAGCGTAAACAATCCGAGCGTTTGGTAGTCTGTTTTGCAATTCAAGCACAGTTAGACCTGTTTTTGTAGGCTTTTGAGAACCACTAGGAGTTAAATTTTTAGCTCGATGACATTCATCAAATATAATCTATGTATAAAAAGTAAGAAATTGTTGGAAAATATTACTGAATACAAGGATGATGATGCGTATAGCTATAATATATAGTGCACAACAGGAAACATTATTTTTATGAACAGAAACTCATAATAGTGAAAAAATATTTGAATTCATCACGTTGGTTACATTCACTAATCCCGGATTAGTTGACTAGATCAAAAGGCATAGTGGAACCACAAATCTCCAGAACTTTTCTAAATTAGTTTCGAATATGCAGGAATCTTTATATTAGTTGGTGCTGAAAGGTTTTCAATAAATTGTGTTTTGAGTTGATTTAGATTTGTGGAGACAGGTAATAAGTTTGGTTGATTGGATTCGTTACAGATTGATGTTTTTCGATACCAATTAAAACTATGGAGCACAGGACAGCTGTTTCGTCCTAGGATCTCAATAAATCTACCTCGATTCAATGACAATAAACAGCTTACTGGTGACTAACTTCAGAAGAGGTCATGACTAGTGTTTCCCAACATGAAGGCCTTGGGTTCGATTCCCTGGCGAAATAGTGAGTGTGCACTGCTGAGCAGCTCCGTACTAGAACCAAACAACTGTCTTTTGCCCCATGGTTTTAGTGGTACCTAAATAACATAAATCTGTGACGAATACATACGACAAGTTGTTTTGCTTACAGATATACCAACGGCGGCTAATTTTAAACAGCAATGCTAGAAAGATGAAGTAAGCTTGAGAAGAAACTTTAAATGACCAGCAGTTTAGACTGTTTGATGCAAAAAAAATGAAATTTTTAGTATAACGTTAGCCACTGTTTATAAATGACAAGGACAGTATAACTACACCTTCAAATACCAGCTTATGTACTATAAAAACGCTTAGGTTCGTTTTCGAGACACATCATTTTAATTGTGAACAATGAAAACCTAACATTGGTAAGATATGGAAAGCAAATTACACTGAATATCAAAGGATGGAGATTGACATGAGAATTGGAAGCTTTTATTTAATTGTATTATAGCTGATGATTACCAACTAAAGTGATTTTGGCAACTGGCCAATATAAACAACACGTAAAAGATGTAGTTGTGTTTATAAGGAGAATAAAAGTCAGTGTGAAATCTAGTTGAGAAAATATGTCGAAAGCATAACAGAGAAACGAAAACAGAATTGACTTACGACACCATCGAACTCCGTCCCACACCAATGAACAAGTTGTTTCAATCGAGTTTTATATTTAGCTTTAGCACTACCTTGACTTTCTCCAATCAATGAAGAGTAAGTAGAGAATATAACACCCTTTTTAACACGTCCATTAGTTTTACCCGAAATACGCGCATATTTAAACTGAATAGTGTAAAAAAAATAATAGAATGAAAATTTATTATTTTTGTGCATAGACTACTTAAAATAAATCTACATTACTAAGCTGATGCTGATTTTTATGATTAAATATCTGTACTTAAAATACAATCTGAAAATTAACTGATTAATTTTTATGATTATAAAAGTGTCAAGAGCATAGTGAAACTGTGCATAATCATTTATGTATGTACGTATAATCAACATAGAGCCTGGCTCATGTGTGCATCGGTTCAAGTTGCCATACCTCCATGGCACCGAAAGATTAACACCACCACCATTAGTAGAGGTTACCTCAATAAAATAAAATAATATTAGTAACAAGGAGTGTGAACATATATAATATGGTTCAGAAAGCGTAGAAAGAAAGTTATGGAATAATTTAAAGCTCATCATTTAAAGCAGGACAATGAGTGAATACATCTGTGCGATTGCGACCGATTCAGGGCAATGTCACTGTGTTTCTAGTCACTGGTTACGGTAATCGTGAGCACTCCATCCAGGTAGTCTGCAGCTACCGACACGACTTAAACCGGCAGTCAGTGACTTCATGGACTGATGCCATGTTTTAGTTTGGCTACCTCTAACTCTCTTCCATCCTATTCCTATATCAGACAGCATTGCGCGTCGAGGAAGACGGTGGTTGGGCATACGCAACACATGTCCCAACCACCTCAGTCGATGAGGATTCACAACCTCATCGACCGATTTACCACATTTGCCTAACACCCATCGTCTAACCTCGTTATTACTTACTCGGTGATCCCAGCTAACGCGAGCGATGTTTCGTAGACATCGGCATAATCACTTAGCATAAAATTAAATGAGATTATAGAAAATAATGAAAGTAAAGAATGAAACTAGATAGGAAATTTACAAGTAGAAATTTGTTTCAACTTTAAAATATGTTTAAAGCTATAGATTGGTTGATTGTATTAACTTACATTCATTATGAGATAACAACCATCTTCATATAAAACTAAACAGCTAAACTTATTATTCCATATTCAAAAATAAGCTTTCATGAAAGTTAGTACTTTACTCTCAGTTAACATAGGCAGACTTATTGTTTATCTAACTACCTATAAATATACCGCATATAGAAAAAATTCTGTTTGTAATCGTGTGAATTTGTATCAAACAAAAACATATTTCTATTAGGTAACAGTTGGAAGAAATCCTTCTACATTTTAGTCACGATCAAATATACATCATCTTTTTAAATGTTTATATAGAAAAGAATTACTAAATAAAATATTTTGTTATATGAGTTATTCAGCACATAAACAAATCAGCCAACTGAATAAAAATAACCGCTACTCTTATAATGAATGGGATTGTAAGGAAAAATCTACAACATATAAACTTCTATTTAATAAGGCTAAACTTTACAGGTGCATAAGAACGATAGTTGCAACAAAAAGTAGTCAAATAGTTAAACATCAGGAGCAACAATGAATGGACCTTATGCAATCCAAGGCGGAGAGTCTCACCTTGTTTAAGGAATGAACCTTGATCTTTCCCAAGCCAACGTCACGCAGATCGCGTTCAGCATCGACCTTGAGATCATTTGAAACGGATAGCCAAATGGCCTTTTTACGACGTTGCAAATAATTTTCATATAATATTCCGGCAATGGTGCGACCTTTTCCCACACCTGCCCCGTCCCCTGTGGTGGAGCAAGTAAATGCACCACTTTAAGAAAGATTGCAACAATTCACCCGCAATATCATCAAATCATAATATGGATAAACAAAAGTAAATATCGTAGCATGTTGTGATGTTCTCATTGCTACAAGTCTTCAGTTTACGAAGTCGACTAAAAAACTGCTAACTATTTACTTAATGAACGTTGAAAATTTATCTCATATGAAAGGCGTAGAAACTATTTTCAATAGGCGACTGACAGAAAAGTGAACACAACTGTCTAACACCCTATGCAAGGTTGCAGCGGCTCATGCTACTATACTACATATCTGTAATATACTCAAGTACAACTAATAGCATAATGTATTTTTTAATACTAGTAATAATAATGACTTTTATCACTTGATACAACAGCCACTTCACACCACGCTGCGCTTCAATGAACTCCGTTGGTGTGATAGGCCTGTAGAAATGTCAAGGCGGTGTAAAACATGATTATAGGTGAGTTAAAAATGAAAACAGTAGCGATCCTATTATACCCATTTTTTTACATTTCACAAAAATTACTAGCGAATCAGACTGTGTTATTTAAAGTTCTGGGATTCCAGGCATAGAAACGAATTATCCTAACAAACACAAAGTAAAAAGCTTCAAAACCTGAACAACAAAGTAGCTTTCTAGTATAAAGCAACTTAATCCTAGCTTCGAGACTTAAAATTAAAACAAGACACAAACATAGTTCTCACTGGGACAGTCGGTAAATGAAACTGAAAGAGCCCTCCTCACCAGGAAGAAGAGGATGTCTTCCTGATGAAAATGAAGCACCATCATAATGCTCAAAAACCTCCACACTACTGAAAGTCAGTTGGATTAGGCTAGGAAGAATACAAGTCAGCAAACTAATTTTGACGTTCCCATACATGTTGATTTATATTTTCCCAGAAACTTTACTGTTACATGATTAGTTAGTCACTTTACTTTGCCAATTTCATGATTTGCTGACAAGGCGATTTTCGTCAGTATGTAAACAGAGTTAGGATAATAAAAATCTAGTCTTTCCAACAGTCCTGAATTTTTGCATCAACTTAGGAAATTGTCCTTGTTGATTTGCGGTTAAGTATGGGTTGTCGGGTTATCTAGGTCGCGTAGATCCTATTTCCGCATTGAGTTAACAAATTAAATAAGTTTGTCGTAATATGTAGCTGATTAAGGAAATCCGTCAAATTCACTTAGTTACCTGCTGACTGTAGCAAGCACACAATGACTATGAATTTATCAATAATGAAAGACTAATAAAATCCTACTTCAAAGCACACAAGATTTCAGTAAACAGCTACCTACTTTCATACAAAACACTTGCAATATTTGAAGCATAATAAATGGAACCAAACAATAAGCGTTTGAAATAGTATTATATTCATAAAAAGAATTAGAAACTGACACATGGTACCTCACTATCATGTGTTAAACAACACTGGGCTAACCTAAAGGCTCAGGTGGATTAGACACGTTGAGTAAATTCATCCCAAAATAGCTTCACATGAATTTAAAACAATCTTTAGGAAAAAAAACACCCCTTAAGGTTTCATAGACAACACAACAAATTAAATTTTTTCAATCAACCAGTAATAACGACACGGTTCTGTTAGATCACAAAGACGAACCATAAAAGCCTTGTACAAAAACAAATAACGTACCAATTAAAAATCCGGCACGCTGACCGTTGGGCAAAATGCATTCGTGACGTTGACAAGCGTACACTACGGCCTCCAACTGCAGTGCTGAAAGATATGCCCGTTCAACAACTTCATCTGGAAGATTTAAACGATAGTGAATATCTGGAGGAGAGACGCTGGACAAAGAACTTGACTCGACGACGGGATCTGGATGTTTCCTGCCATAGTTTACTGAAATAAAAGATCAATAGATTTAAGTACCGTAAGAAATCAATAGTAGGTTCGATTGAATAAAACTGCAGGCATAATGAAGCAAGTAATACAACAAAAACAGAAAAAGGAGTGATGGTTAGTGATAACTTCATAACCGAAAACCAAAATTCGATGTATTCATCATGAGCAACAAATTTCCCAGCTGCATGATTGCTTCAATAAGGAAAACTATATCTTTTAGAACAAGCAACACCTACAGTACGTTGCCTAGCTTACTCAATGCATTCTACTAGGTTAGTCTGAAAGACATATCTGAATTAACGGATCTCTGCTTCTCTAAAACATATTTTTCCAGAAATAATAAGGGGTGAGTTACAAAATCAAGTTCTCAATAAAACTTTTGCACTACACTCGTCAGGTCAGGAAGAATGACAAGTGTGAGAAGAAAGTAAATAATTTTGCATCCTAGTATTTGTGTAAAAAAACTGAAGTACAGTATTTAATTTCGAGTACTCCGTTCCGCGGAATGCAAACATCCCGAGCATCATCAAGGTGTTAGGTAATTAATGGATGAATGCAACTGCTAAATTGACTTTACAATAGCTATAAAAAGAGGATTCTTCTTCATAATCATGAAGTGTGTACAAAATCAACTTCTGACTGACGCGCTGCAACTGATATCACTGTTTGATCGTTGCTCTCAAAATGTGTGAAAAGTGAACATCATGCTCTGCCGCACAACCTCGCTTTCTCAACTACAGTAAAGAATTAGGAGTCGGTTTTAACGCTTTATGTAGGTTGCTAATCTGTAAAAACGTTTATAAAGGTCTATTCATAAACTCCATCTACCCAATCTATGAGGATATCAATGACTCGAATGACATAATGATAGTCACATTGATAAATGTCATCGATAGTCTGTCTGATAATAGTAGTAGATAGTTATCAACTACTACATAGTGTCGATGTCTTATCGATTACCACTGGGCACACCCTTTATCAACTTGCTCAATCTGTTTAGTCCTCTAAGTATAGTCAGATAAAATGTGAACGTGGTTACATATTATAAATTGATTCAGAAAATAATCACACTTCGAGAAATGTAGTATGCAAAACTACCAAGCATTAATTCTCCTAATGCTGGTCCTGTAGCATACATAACCATTAATATTGCACAAAACCGATAACATAGCAGACAATTATGACTGCATTATGTGTGCGTGTGTAATATGAAAATATTTATCCACTCACGTTTTGACGGAACATAGTCGGCATATGTTTCGGCTTGAGCTAAATCTTCATCTTCATCCAAATCTTCATCGCGCTGAAACAAAACATGGATGATATTAATTTATTCATACACGTCCTGAAGTAGCATGACAGAATCATGTTCGCAAACAACAGAATACACCATTCAGTTTGAGCCAAGATCATGCATTAAATATGATCACAAATTGTTGAGTTCAAGGTATTGCACACACAGTTGTAGACATATTACATGAAGTCAACTTAATGAAGGTAGACTACATCTGACTGACACAGACAGTTACAACGTAGAACTTGGTACATGCGTACATCAGTTCAAGTTGCCATGCCCCAATTAGCAGATAGAGACTAAATTGTCGAATCGAATCCCAGAGTAGGGGAGGTAGTAAGAGTTAGTATTCATGGGAAGGAATAGACACCGAAGACAACATTTAAGAAAATATGATTCAGTAAAAGAGAAAATTATGATAAGTTCAGAAACTTAGAACTTAGAGGAAGACAAGGAGTGGATGCACCTGCGCCATTGCCAACGATTTTGAGCCATATCACCCAAGGTCTCTAACCATTTATTACGAGCGTCGCGCGGACCCCAACCAGGTAGTCTGCACCTACTAACATGGCTCAGCCCAACTGTCAATGACTTCATCGACTGGTGCCATGTTTTGGTTTGGCCGCCCCTAGCTTTCTTCCACCCTGCTCCTACACCAGACAGCATTGCTCGTCGAGGTAGACGGTGGTCAGGCATACGTAACACATGTCCTAACCACCTTAGCTGATGAAGATTTACTACTCCATCAATAGACTTACCGTATCTACCTAGTACTCTATTCCTAACCTACGTAATGCTTACTCGGTGGTCCGAGCAAAAACGGGCAATGCTTCGAAGACATCTGTGATCGAATACTAGGAGCCTACGAATATCCTCTATCCTTAATGGCCATGTTTCACATCCATAGAGTAAGACGGATCGAACTACTGCGCAGTAAACGCGTCCTTTTGTCAGTAGTCGGATGTCTCGCCTACGCCACAGATGACGCGAATTACCAAAAGCTAATCGGGCCTTATGTATAGGCGCAGAGACTTCACCAGACACCAGTCGGTCAGGATTGACGAGGCTGCCAAGATAAGTGAAGCGGTCAACACATTTAACTGCCTCACTCCCTATCACTAACTTCGGTGTCGAATCAAGCCAATCCTGAAGTAAGATTTTGCATTTGGGTGGAGAGAATCTCATCCCAAACATCCTTACATTCTTGTTTAAGGTAGTCAAGAGATTCTGCATTTTATCAGCATCTTCGCCTAAGAGAACTATATCATCTGCATATTCTAAGTCAGTAAGTTTATCTCCTGGAAGGAGGTCAACCCCGGAGAAGTCAGACGACGACAGTGTTAACTCTAAAAGTATGTCATTGATGGAATTAAATAAAAATGGGGAGAGCGGACAACCTTGACGAACACCAATTGAGGTAATCAGTTCTGACTAAACGGAAATATGCAAATAAAACAACTATTGTCTAAAGACAAAACTCAATAGTTCTGTAGAAATTTTCAGAATATAGTTAATGAGATTGGTCAACAAGTAATCTCACAGAAAGAAGCTTTTAAAATGTTCTTATGCTGTTAATATAGATATGTTGTCTCTAGGCTGGTGGGAATTATTGGGCAAAACGGCTGTTTACTAATTACTTTCATTAAACACATGTTGCTAGATGCCTGTGAAGTTAGTAAGTGGTAGTATCTATCATAATCTGACATTACATTGAAGGAAATTTACTTAGGGTTGCAGAACTGATAGGTGGTGAATGTCAAAATTAGGACAAAATTGAGCAACATACAAGTTAATACACTTGATAGTAGATAAAATTTAGGAGTTAAAAACACTGGCAGTCCTGGCGAAAAAAAAGTTAACTTACCCTTATCAGTGGATATGGTCTAGGAGTCAGTTGACTGTGACCAGGTAGTCGAGGTAAGGATGGTCGTGGAACGTCTGGAGTTTCATACCACTTACTCAAGCTAGTTGGAGTAGTTACATTGGCAAAAGCTACTTGATTGTTAACGTCTCTATCAATAGGACCATGATTAGTGACACGTCTGATTTTTGAAACAGGTTGACTAGTTTCAACGAGTGAAGGAGGCCTCTTTCTCACTATATTCCGCACGTGGGTAATTCCAGGAGACGTCACAAGGCCATTATCAACTGGCTTCTTTAATAATTGACTAGCCATTCGAGGAGAATGAGTTTGTTGAACTGGTGAGTTGCCTTCTTTTCCAGATGAAACAACCCTGAATATAGTGGTACCCCTCGAGTTAAGGATTTTGACATTTCGATTCGTAGTGACTGAAGCTGAAGGAGTACCAGGGTAGACTTCTTGAGGTTTTAAGGAAGATGGAGCGATTCCAGCATTTATGAGAGCACTGAGGATTATGTCATTTTGAGAAACATTAAGCGTTTCATTGGGAGCCTTGCTAATAGGTTGTGCGGAAGACAACTTTAGTGCATTATCAGGATACGTGATGTAGGGCTCAGGTTTAGTCGTATCATTAACTGATGCCTGTAGACTATCAGACAACTCATCAACGTTTCCACTATCAAAATCCTTAGTTGCAAGACCTTTGAGTGCGTCCTCGAAAATGGAGGCGGGATCCATGTCACTAAACAAACAGAAATAACCAATTAACTCACCGAATACACAAAACTGAAGTTTCCGATACACAAGTGAGGTAGGCACTCGTCATAGTTACTAAGTCGCTTTACAGATAATGTGGAATGAATATGTCAACGAAGATATATTCACATTACGATACCAGTACTGTTCGAATAGATTTATTCACTACAGTACGCAGCGCCGAATATTTACGTCATTAGCTACACAAAGACCAGTTATAGCAATACTTTATAACAATTGAAACATTTATAACTAACACTCGTACATTACAAAATCACTTAGAAATTAGAATCTAACGAGCCGGCCGACAGTACGGTTACAGAATACATGAAGCCAGTATATGTATGATAACTGCATCCAACCAGTCATGGACTATACTTTTAGCTACTACAAAACTATCGTTTGGACATTTTTGATAAACCACTTCCAGAACAGCAGGTAAGGGTGAAAAACATATGTTGCCGGTGATCCTATGATAACTGGATTAATCGAATAGCGAACCCATTTCGACCAAGTGGGATTAATATCACTGTTTTACGAGCCCGAGGTAACAGCACTAGCCACATGGTTCAATTAAGATACGGCAGCATCTGGGAAAATCAACAGTTTATAATACAAAATGAGTGACGTTTAGGAAGAGTTAATTAATGAACCACTAGTATAAAACCTACAATTTTTAATGATGTGGAAAATATCAACCGGTGCTGACAAAATGATTTGTATAATTCATAGGTGATATGTACAGAAACAGACATACCGATCAAACAATAAGCACCACGACCTAATTTTTCGAATGTAGAGAGAGAGTAAAGTGGTAAGCCTGATCGTAACAATAGCAGCAGACAAATTTAAACAGAAATCAACCCCACGAGTAGCAAATGGTTAGACAGACCTCTGGGTAAAGTGTTGACCTTGTAAAAATGTCCACAAAGCAATGGTATTACGAATGATCAGAACATAAGTTAGAAATTAAAGGACGGTGGTGACAAGATGATAGCATCAACGGGGATAAAAATATAAAGCTGTGGAGAATTACCATAGAGTGAAGGGCATCTGCGTCCTCGTGATCGATTATTAGCTATATCGCCGACCACTAACTAGTGGATACAACTGTTGGGTGGACCCCTAAGAAATACGCGCCACCGGCGTAGATGAAGTAAGGAGACGAAAACCCCGCAGACTTGAGCACGATATTGATGGGTAATACAGGACCATACGATCTAGCGTAGTGAGGTAAGGAAATTATCAACGACGATAGTAAGGACGGCAAATGCAGGTAAATGTTGTCATAGACAACACACTAGGTACAAATGAAAGCTACATACAACGACCATGTACTCGACACTGCTTTACTGGTGGGAAAACAGTTAGTCCAGCAACCAGTTGCGAACACGGGGTCTTCATGCTTATTTAACTACGACTGCTGACAACTTGAGGATATGCTGCGTAGAGTCAGCTGTAGAAATCTTGAGTAGGAAGCCCAACTAAACCGTAACAATGATTATAGCCTGCTGACAAGCTTCCAGTAGCGTGACTACACCTGGCGAGCCGTAGTGGTAACTTAGTATTCCACATACATCACACACGCCCATGCAATAAACGATATCCTGAAGCAGTCATGCTCAGAATGAACACACACATTGCCTTAACGTAACCGTTTACGCACCAGCCATACAACACAAGACAGAAAAGACTACCAAATGTGCTATTCAGTGGACTTTTAACTATTCGACAAGTTGAATTGTTGTACATAACAACGAGGACCGGATAAACCCATTGCCACGTGATCCTGGCCCATACTGTGCCCTTACATGCACTGCAGGTAAGTCCGAGACTGCTCAAGTGAATCTGGCGGGATCCTAATCAATACCTCAAGGTAAAAACCGTTATTGCGCATTATAGTTCAGTTTAATCCAGTTTCGTGTAGTGAATGTTTTTAAATGTTCACTATGCAGCATAGGAGTATCCGGTGAACGCAAGCAATAGTTACGCAATACATTTACTACTACAATGAGATGAATTTAAATATCTTAATATATAGTCTAATTCGGCTTCTTATTTTATAATCCCAACGACACTCACACTCGCATTTCATGGAAATACGGACAAAACTTAACGTGAGTCTTGCCGCCTCTAGCGAGAGACTATGCCTTTTATGGCCACCTATAAGTTGATAAGGTAAAACAAATCTATCCAATATCCAACAGGATTGTGACTTGCTTTTTTTACGATTGTGTCTTGGTATCTAACACATAAGTGATGGATTCTGTTTGTCATATAGCTGCGACAATGTTAGTTTTTATTATTTGTGTATTTTATATATCGCATTATCCTCCCTTTCTGACTGTAGAATGTGCTGTTGCTTCTGGTAGTTTGATGGTACGTATGAAGCCGCTTAATTACCGAGGACCAGTGCAAGCGTATGTATAGCTATCTAAAAATGCAAACAAGCCAACGTTATTTTGTTTTGAAAAACGTATGAACGTTGGTAATAAGGAGGGAGAGAGATGTAGAATTATTCAGACAACAGATTGTAGCCCATTTTCCGTGACATTACACTTTGTGGTGATAGTGTTGTTGTAATGAAGGTTAGTGAGGTATTCTAGTTGGAGCGAATTTGTGATGCGTAAATGCGCGTCCTCATTTGTAATGTCACCACTTGGTAGGCAGTTTTCAAAAGGCTACCCAGCAACTTTTCAAAGTTTGTTTAAATAGTACTTCGGTTTTGAGGTGGGTCAGCTAATAGGGGATTTCATACTCATTTTAAACTGAAAGATCACCTTAAGATTACTCGTAAACATGCATTTTTGACATCGTTTTCTTATTCAAAATACTTAAACCTTTTATTGTCCGACCTCAATAGCAAGCCACCGAATGTGATTTCAGTGACCAGTGACAGATTTAAGTTTGAGATCGTTTGATGGCTCAAAAGTTCAGAATCAACTCATTCAGATTATCTCTTACACATTCAAATAGCCGAAGGTTTGTTGTAAGATTGCGAAAATGTTGGTTAACAACCAGTTGATGATTTAATTCACAAACTAATATCTCAATGTCTACAGTCGACAGAATTGTTAAGCCCCCGATAACGGCAGACAGTAACTGTTTTTCCTAGATGAGGCCTGTAAGTACTTTCAAACGCGCTCCAGTTTTGGCAAGCGTTAAATCCTGTCCTTTTGTAGAAAGTTGACAAGTGCCTGTCGGATTGTACTAGTTAATAATTCCCTAAATGGTTAGTTACGTAGGCTCTCGTCAATGGTGCTGACCATGTTTGTTTTAGTGGACATGACTAGTTGATTGTGTTCATTCAAGCATCATCACTAGATCACGACACGATACTACTTGGGAAGCAACACACGTGTTGCTATCCCATTTGCACTCTGTTCTTAATCAAATATACCATCAAATCTTTCCACCACGACCCTGTGATTTATTCTTATTCGTGCTTGTTGGTTTGATCTTTAGGGGCCGCTCTGGGTTTACGACAATCGTAACCTGGTCATATACAAGGTGCACTTTAGTCGTGACGGAACTCGTAAGGTTTTAGTAACTACCCAATTCCAATGCCAAAGCTGGTGGCGTAGTGCAACTGCTTGCCTTAAGTAAAGTTACATCTCCTGTTGACTCAATTATTCTGGTTCGTCCTAATCAAGACCGCCAGACTCCTAGATTAACTAAATTTATGAGTCGTTAGATTAAATTTCATATCTTCATACTTGAAAAGGTTACAAAAATAATGTGACATGCTACGTATTTTCAACGAGCCTCGTGACGCAAGTTAATTAGTTAATTAGCACGATTTCTTTCTCATCATCGTTAAACAGCATAATGTGCACTTAGCATTTGACATAGTCGATGATGAACACAGAAGAGTTAAGTATCCTACTGACCCTACATAACTGTTAGCATCTACATTCACTCCGCTTCCGATGTAGACAAGTTGATCACATCAATGCAGCTTGCACAAGACTCAAGTTAATGTTTACCAACTAATTTGATTAGAAAAATGAGTTTTGCTATCGCCTGAAATTGCAGGCAATAACTCCTATCTGACTAAAAAATCAGGTAAGTTCCGCTCACTTACAATTGATACTAATAGTACTTAGTCTCGTATCTTTAAGAAAGATTTCTTGATGCTTAGTAATGATGTTCATATAGGGTTAATGAATGGTTCGATCACTGGGACTACTGATCACTAGCTTCCAATCAATAGGGATATTGAGATACTTTTGAAGGAAGCAAAGAGCTAAATTATCTTAATGTTTCATTTATTGATAGTGAACACAGCCCATTTACACTTCAGTTAAAGAGGGCTGGACTTTTAAACGTAAACATTTCTTACTGCATTAACTTTTCTGATAACAAATTACACAAAGATTGAAGGTAGCTGGTGATGTAAAATGCAGCAATTGCATTTACATACAAAAAAGATCCTGTTTTTCTGAAATATTGAGTAATTTCTTATGATTTCGGAGTTGAGGTCAAGAGAGTCATGATATGAATAATAACTGTCGTCGCGTCGTATATTTTTGCAACCCATCATAGTAACACAACCTAACATAGGATCTCCGTTTTTTACCATGAGGTTGGACTACTGAAGAAACTAAAAACATCTCATAGAAATTACCAGTTGTAGAATATAACCCAAAACTTATTGATAACTTGTTTAATAAACACTTTAATACAACACTAACAACGGAACTTCTGTAGATGACTACGAATTCACCAGAACTCCTTCATATGAACTCACAAATGTAACCCTCACTAGACAAAATATTGCTAAGGTAATAAAGGCTCTAAAGTGCCCAAACACCGAAGGGCCTGGAGGTATCCCAGAAAGCATGCTATAAAACGAAAACGAAAACCTCCATTTACTACTTCTTAAATTTTTTTATAATATCACTCTCCGCTGCATGCTACCCATCAACCTCGAAAACTACATACGTCCTTAAAATCAAAAGTAAACCGGTTGCAAATGTAGAAAATTATTGGCCAACTTACTTAACTTGTGTTATCTCTAGAATGATGAAAAAAGTAGTTAAGTTTGAAATATTTCAGTATCTCCATAAGTAGAAACTGATCGCCGTCTCGCAACATCCGGAACGTGGCTATTAGACTATTTTAGCGATATAATCAATCAACGCTACAAGGGGATGGTTGTATCAACTACATTTTCCAACTTCAGGAAAGCTTTTGATTAAGCCCCACATTATAAACTTCTCCATAAAATAAATTCGTTTGGAATCAAAGACCCACTACACTCTTAGCTCAACTCATTTATTGCAGGAAGGAGCCTGATAGTTAAATATAAAGACCACCTCTCTCCACCTAAACTTATTATTAGTGGAGTTGTTCAGTGCAGTATCCAAGGTCCTCTTTCCTTTCCCATGTATTAAATAATAAACGTAAATTCATGCATCTTGGCAGACAACACCTGTATGCGGATGATCTAAAAATAGTGTGGGGCTATAAGCCCAGTACATCTAATAAAGACACATTCGACATCCAAAAAATTCAGATAGCCTATCGATCTGGAGCTAGAAACGGCAGCTGCCATTCAATCACGGTAAATGCGGGATTATGCCATTCAAAAAATATAATGTTCAACAAGAAATTTATTTGAATGAATATTAAATCTAAATACTGAACTCCACATGTAACTTGGGTAAGTGCTACAGCAAATGCCTTAATTTCACTGAACATGTGTCATCAATCATATCAAAGTCAAGATAATGAGTGGGCTTTATTCTTCGAAATTTTCACACCAGAGAAGTCAACCTTGCAATATACAGGGTATGTACGTCCTACCTTAGAACACTGCTCGCATGCCTCCTCTAGTATGAATTACACGGAAAACATACGAATTGAACTTCCACTCGACGATTACTGGAGTACAGCTGTAATATAACTTATACAGCAAGATTTAGGTTTCTTTCTCTAGAACCCCTATGAAGTCGCCATCTAGAAACCAACTTTAATTTTTTCTATAAAATAATTCATGGCCTTACTTTCTCTGATTCTCCTCTCTGGAAGAGCGAACATCAGTAAAACCTAAGAAATCTGGCTTGAGCACTGTATACCTAAAAATGCAAACACTAATCACGAAATGACGTTTTTATAACACTACAGTCTACTGTGAAATAGGTTACCACTTTCCATCCGCTTCTGTGATAATTTATTAAAATTTAAACTCATAATAAACTTATTCCTCGACAGCAGTGGGACCCAGCAACTCTCCTGAGCTACCTACAAATCCAGACATGATAAGTCACGGACCACGTTACATCTAGCGTACGAGTTCACGGCTCACGTTGCAAACGTGAATGCCATTAACAACTTACGCTTTCCATCCCTAACTAATTTAAACAACCGACAAAATATCCCCTACATATTTTGACACCCTAGTATTTTGGTCCCCTTGTTAAATAAATATCAGTTTCCTCCAGTTGCTTCATATATTTTTCCCTTTCATTTAGACAAGTCATCTGCCATCTCTATCCTTAACAAGAACAATACATCACCATATGATTCAGATGAGTTTATAACACCAAATAAAATTTCTGGCCAAAAGAAACATCTACCACTGAGTGCTTCACTTGTTGTTTGTCCGATAGTCTTAAGCGACGGCATAACTCCTAGCAAAAGTAAAAAATTGACTGCCTGGTTATTTACTTATTTTCATACCACGGCGAATCCATCCTAAATCTTATTTAATCCTATATCCAATCTATTTTGCCCTGCCACCCGACTTTTCTTTTTCACTCTTTGTTTTTTATTATCTCAAATCATATAACTGGTAAATGAAATAAACAGAAACATAAAACTTCAAAAAGAGCCTTGCAGAGGGCTAATTTCATTCACTCAAAATTCTGGGTGGAGGCCAGTCTTGTAAAATCCTCGTCCGCTAACTAATGCTTACTCTCTTTAAAACAATCTAAGTTTATCGAACAATATGTCCTTTTTCAGAAATACTGCCACCCGTGTGTATGATTTTATTCATACTTGGAGTTTGAAAATGTGTATTCCGTAAATTTTAATAAGTGAACCAAATGTATGTAAACCATTCCATTCCTGGTCATTATCCACACTATTAAATGTTTCCCTACGTTACTATACACTTTAATGTTAAATATTTATATGATATAGCAGAATTTGTTCGATTAACCATTCAACATAGCTTTGGTTCGACAAGTAGTTGTTGATACTGCCTGTGAAAATGGCTTGCGCCTGATATCCGGAAGTAAATTATTATTCTTGTTCCAAAATTAATTTAAAGGATGCTTATTTACGAATTCCTTTACACGAAGTCTCAAGTAAAGCCACTACTGTTAGAACGATAGGAGCGACAAAAGATATGGATGAACGACGTATTACCTGCCATATCTGTTTACCCCCCATGAAGTTAGTCACTTATCTAGGTGTTGCCGTGATTGACCTCGAATTCGTGTACTAAACCAGCGTGAACCCCCTTGGCAACTAATACTGTGATAATTAGGAGCAAAGCGATAGTTATGGTAAGGTTAAGCTGTAATCCACTAGGGTTACAGACAACCTTCACCCGCTTATTAGTATACGATCTCTGTCGATACTCACTAAGCTCTAAACATCTGCCGGGTGACTGCAAAAGAGTGATTCTCCCTTCCTCATTGAGAGATTGTGATAGACGCAACCTGAGATGTAACAAATTACTTGCACTCCTCCCGGGAGCAACAAATCCACTAAGATGCGCGAAAGAAGAAAAGGTGAAAAAAGTCCATACACAAAATTAGAATTGTTCATGAGGCGAACTATGGATTCAGAATAGGCCGATTTAAACATCGCAGTAGCTCTTCTAGTTAGAGATTACTTGACTGATAAAATCAGAGTGTCTGAAAATGCACAGTTCCTTAAATTCACCAAGTCATTCAGTTCATTACCATACAGCGTCCGAGCGGTGAAACTGCACTACGGCTTTGCTATTACTTTGTTGAATTCTAATCATAATGTTCACAGTCTCCATCCAACAGAATGTTTAGGCTCCTACGGAATTCTTCAAATCCTCATATCAAAAATAAACAATTCACCTACTTCCAAAATAATTACCACGTTATTCGGACGTCATGCAACCGTATCTATACTACCACAACAAATTGTATTAGAGATGTGAAACAAAACCAATATAAAATGATTAACGGTATGTTTTGATTAGATTATTGTTTTATGATTCGGATCTCTTGAACTACAACAACTTACTGTTTGTTTTCACGGAGCTAACATGATAAGGAAAGAGCTGATTGTCTGTAAGGAAGAGTGGTATACAAGCATATAGACTAGGACGATCATGGTAAAATTGTCAACCGTAAATCCGAAACGGAGAAACGACGATTTTAAAACAACTTGAAAACAAATTACCTGTCTGAAAACAGGCGACCCATTGTTTAACAGACTCTCTGATAACCCAAGCCACAACTTTATTTTATTATAGTCGCTTCTGAGGACGACTAAAACTTAAATGCAAAAAATTATATAGAAGAATAGTTGAATTTATTGCACTTTTTCCTTACATCTTTTTACGGAAATATTAACCGTAGCTTTCTAATCCGTAAACTGATTTACGCAGAAGAGCTAGATACCAGTGACCCAATAACAGGCTACCAGAATTTATTCCACCCAAAAAGCAAAACAGGAAGTCAGGAACCTGGCATACACATGATTTTACTCCATTTTCCTCTAACTCTGTATATTAAAGACGATAGTCATTGAGTCGATGGAAAGCGATAGTACAGCATGTAACGAAGCCGTTTGCCAAAATGCCCACATAAACCAATTTTCACGAGAGTGGTTAGCTGGGTTACAAGTTATTCACTATCTTCAAATCCACACCTAGTTGGACGCCATGTATGAATAGCACTAAATTGCCTATGAAGTAAAATTAGAGGCGCTGAAGAGAAAGATTATATTTCGTACAAATGTTTAATGTAACGACGACACCCTAGCATAAGCACTGGTGCCCAGAAGTTGCACAACATCGTTAGCTATCAAAGGAACGTTTACCAATGTATAACGTATTTTGTTTTATCCTTTGGCTGGTACGTCGTAAGGTCCTCACGAACCCATTAAAGGAGAAGGGAGCTATAGCGGTAAATAATCCTCAAAACAAATAGTTACATAAGTTCTCGACATTGATACTGGCCATATTTGTTCAGGCTTACACGACTAGTTGGAGGCGCTCGGTCACGCATCACCACCAGATCACGTCATGATGCACTGTGGGTATCATCTCTCTCTAGTTTGCCATCCTAGAGGTTACTATCCCATTAACGCTCTATATACGATCAAATATAAATTCTCTTCCATCCTTCATTGCTTTTTAATTTATTCCCACCCGTAAGAGTGGGTTCAATCGCTAGAAGTTGCTCTGGTAATAAGACAAACGTAACTTGGTCATATACAGGGTGCACTATGTAATCTTGGGTATTCAGGGCTACATGAGCAGAAAACACTTTTTAATATGTGCAATTAATTTAATTAAGGATTGTCATTAGAATGGCACTTAAAAAATTTAGATAATGGACGGTTGTTTGAAACAGTTAATTGTTGTATCAAGTACGAACATGACATTGTGCAGACTACGACAGAACGACAGGAATCAGAGGTATAACATTATGATATTGTAATTAGATTACCATTTTAGCGTAGATTCTAGGTGGTAGTTCCAACATGACACGGAAGTTGGGAGCTGAGGTGATAAATTAAAAGTACAAGTAACAGGGCAAGTGGACACAAATGATCAATTAAGTAATGCTGTTTTGAATGGAACCTAAGGCGTACATGTTGCTTGCTTGCTGTCTCTTTTTTTATCCTAAAAAACGTCGATTAGTGTTCAAGATAACTAAGACTTCAGATTTATTTTATTAGTATTATTGAAAAGATTGAATTCCAGAGGGTCCATTAATAAATGTACCCCATTCTGTATAAGTTGTATTAAGTAAGTTCCAGGTAGACATTGTCTAATTAGAGGTTTACTGCGAATCTAGGCTCTGATGGGAGCTACACTGTAGTGTACTTTCTGGTAACCGGTTCTAGAGATTGGCAGCAAAGAAGGAGGATTTCAATTTACTAAAGCTTTCGGTAATCTTACCAGGGAATTAAGGCTCCGTAATTCATGCCTCCGTTTTCGAACATATGTTGAAGCATTGCAACCTGTTATAGTTACTTTATGAAGAATTTTATTGAGTATCATATGATTAAGTTTGATTCTTCTGACCCACAAACGGTTTGATTTTTAAATGCAGTATCTATCGTTATAGGGTTAGCCAGGGGTTATTAGTCTAGTAAGATGCAGTCGAACCTTCTCTTTTCTGTCGATCTAATGAACGCATGCAACTATATATAATTTGGCACTATGCAAGCAATAGTTTAACGCAGGTTCTTTAAAGAATAAGTTTAAATTCGGCGAGATGATAATTACGATGAATGAAACTAATAAGTCTGCGAGCTTTAGCGATTTATGATAAAGTTTACTCGGCAAGGGGTAAACTTTTTTAATATCTTACTCCTAAATCACAGATACTACTTAGTTAAAGAAATTCGTGTTCGTTCAGGTGTGCATTGATCTCGCGGTTAGATTCTCTGAAATATAGGTACTCTGACTTTTGTGTGTTGAGGGAAAGAAACCATGTATAGTAACACTCATTTAGTTTGTTGAGATTTCTTTATATTATGCCGTTAACATTTCGACCCTCATCTGGGTAGAATGTATAGACAATTTTGAGGTCGTCCGCAGTAATTAAGGTTTTACCCTCTTGAAAACAGTGGTGTATACGTCATTAACATACATAATAAATACTAAAGGTCCTGTGACCGAACCCTGGAAGACACCACTGGTGATATTTTGAGGACGCGAGAGATGTCCTAGTTTTGCCAATTGAATGCGACCTTTCAAAAATGAAGCTATCCAGTCATGTAATTCGCCTACTATTCCGAAGGCTTTCAATTTATGTAATAGAGACGACTGATATACTTTAGTACGCTTTAGTAAAATCGAAGTATAAGGCAACAATTCGTTTTCTCTCCTCTCCATCGTTCATTATATAGTCAAAGTATTCTAGGTAGCAAATTATGCAGGATTTTTTAGACGTGAAGCCGTGATGGGAAGATAATTAATTTGTGCTTTACTAAGTAAGTGTAAATCTCCTCCACGATCTAGAGAAAGTTTCGTCTTCTAAGGAGAGATTAAATATTTTCGTGAGCAGTATTAAGAATGCTGAGCTACTATATTTAATCAAATCAACTGGTATCTCATCACCTCCACTACTAGATGAGAGCTTTAGTGATCCTATAGCATCTCTAACATCACTGAATGTAAAGTCCAAGCCAGTTAAGTGACGGTGGTTTAAATTGTCCATCGTCCCTATACGTGGACTATTTTTGATAAAAGAATGTGCAAAGAACTCACTAAACGCCTCACTGATCTCCATAGGGTTACTAGTCATTTTGTTTTTGACATTCAGGATAGTAGGAGGACTGGACAGGGCACAGAGTTTCTTATCAGGTAAATTCAGATGCATTTTTTCGGCATTTAATTCTCTCGTGTTCCTGTTGCTTGCTATATTTATGAATATTGAATGGATACTAAGAATTACAGAAAAGTCATGTTGAATAAATAATCTCTTCCATGATTGACTTTGTTTTTAAATTTAACTGAAAAGTATTCGCTATTTGAGATATGTCGTTTAATCACTTTAAAAGGTGCAACACAGATTTATATTATGGTAAAAGGCATTTAGTGAGTTATTGACCTTACAATAGGAGAAAAATATGTCGCAATTCAGACCATATAAAAATTTCCCGGTATATGACCAGTTAATCTGAGCATAGTTTTTTCGAAAATCAGGGAGATTGTTCCACTCTTAGTAATAATTCGATAAACACTCCCATTACTTCTTGCTTTGCTTTTTCTATACACCACATGTTGATTGTGTAATGTTAATATTCCAGTTAGCAAGTCCTACAAAGCTTATGAAAAAGACTGTTATTTCAAAACGTACCAGTCAGTCTGTTGGTTACAACGTACAACTTGGTACATCCGTACATCAGTTCAAGTTGCCATGCCCCAATTAGCAGATAGAGATTAAGTTTTCCGATCGAATCCCAGAGTTGGGGAGGTAGTAACAGAGTTAGTGTAAATCGAAAGGAATAGAGATCGGAGATAACATTTAAAATAAAACGATTCGGTAAAAATCAAAATTATGATAAGTTCAGAAACTTAGAATTTAGAAGAAGACAAGGAGTGGATGCGCCTGTGCCATTGCCAACGATTTTGAGCCATATCACCTAAAGTCTCAAACCGTTTGTGGCCACCATCACGCGTACCCCAACCAGGTAGTCTGCACCTATTAATATGACTCAGCTCAATTGCCAATGACTTCATGGACTGGTGCCATCCCCGAACATCATTTTGCATTTCTATGAGGAGAACCGCATCCCAAACATCCATACATTAAGGTAGTCAAGAGATTCTGCATTTTATCAGCGTCTTCACCTAAGTGAACTTTATCATCTACATGTTCTAAGTCAGCAAGTTTATCTCCTGGAATGAAGTCAATCCCAGAGAAATCAGACGATGATAATATTTACTCTAAAAGTATGTCAATGATGGGATTAACTAAAAATGGGGAGAGCGGACAACGTTGACGAACACCACTTGAGGTAGTCAGTTCCGACGACAATCCTCCATAAGCTCTGACTTGACATGTGGTGTTCAAGGAGAGAGCTTGTATACGGTTAATGTACTTTTCTGGTTCGCCTTTCAACGACAGACATTGCCACATAACCTTACGATCGATAAAATCAAACGCCGCATTAAGGTCAAGGAGCACAACTATTTTTGAACATTTAAAAGTGTGCCTATGTTCCAGAACCTGCCGAAGTGTGAATATTTGGTCTATACAGCCACATCCAGGTCTGAAACCACCTTGGTTTTCTCGAGTTTGCTCTTCACGAGCTTTAGTTAGACGTCGAAGTATTATTCAAGTTAATATTTTAAACACTATCTTTCTTAGGCCGATCCGTCGGTAATTGTCACAAGAGGGTTTCTGTCCCTTTTTTGTAAATTGGAACGATCAGCGAACGAGGCCAGTAAGATGGAATGGTGTTTAGTTCCCAGACTTTGTCTAATATATCAGTCAACCTGCCAGCTAAGACTGAACCACCATTCTTAAAGATGTCGGTAGACAACATATCAGGTCCTGCTGCTTTCCCTCGCTTCAAGTTACTTATAGCGTTTTCAACCTCACTGAGAGTTGGGGGACCTGTGTCAGTTTTCCATTCAGGCAGCTTGGGGATACTGGGTAAGCTAAGAGTGGCTGGGGGCCAGTTGAACTGTTACTGAAAGTGTTCTGCCCATTGTTCTAATGTTCTAGACAGAGTGAATCATAGACCCATCTTTTTCCGAGATAATTTCACTAACTGCCGATTTCTTAATACCGGTGTCCTTGATAAGTCGGAACAGCTGTCTACTATTGCCTGCCTCTGCCGATGCTTCCATCGCTTTTCCTTTTGTTGCCCACCACTGTTCACGATCCTTACGCAGACTCTTTGTCAGTCTACGTTTCAATTGTCGTCGATCTTCATCATACTCCGAGTCTGCTTAAACGAGTTTTCGAGCCTCCATCAGTTCACTAGAAGTTCTAGAGATCCAGTGGTCTTTCATAATCATTGGATTTGGGTAAGATGCAGATAACGCTGCTGCGTTTACACCTGCTTTAAAATCATTCCAAGCTACTTCGGGATGAAGTTGTTGGTTGTGGGCGACTAAATGCTTAGCCAAACCATTCCAAAATGCGATCTTAGCATTCTCAGTCTCAAAGTGATATCTAAAGGGTTTGCCTGATGTAACCTTTCTTCGACCAGCAAAACACATAGAGATATGTGCTCTCACTAGGGCGTGGTCAGAATCTAGACGCGTGCCCCAGAAAGAGCGGCAGTCCTCTATACAGCTTCTCCAACGGTAGCTGATGCCGATGTAGTCGATTTGTGTCCATCGTTGTGTAGATGTTGGGGGGTCACCAGGTTAAGCAATGTTTCTCCTTGTGCTTAAAGTTTGTGCTAGCTAAAAATAAACGGTAGTCTGAACATAACTGCATTAGGAGATCTCCGTTGTCTGTTCTCTGGGCTGGGACGCCGAGTAACCCACCTAAGTGCTTCTCAGCCCACACCGTGAAAGGGTCATTCTTGAGGAACCTGAAAAAGGAAGTGGATTAGTGAGGGTCTTGATGACCTGAGAGTGTGACCGCAGTGCCCAGGGGATAGCTGTTGAGGTCGGTCACCTACATTAATTTTTGCTCCGGTTGTCAGAAGGGGAATCGGCCTCATGGTTTCCGAAGGACCTCGGCTTTCACCATGAGGCGTCAAATCAGTCCTTCCAATTCCCAGGGCAGAGTTAAAATGGTTATAGAGGTTCTTACTGGTAAGTGTTTTTTAGCATGGTAGTTGTTTTAAGGGATGCGGTTGCAGACCCCATGCCCAACCCTCCTCCTTTATCCGGGCTTGGGACCAGCAGCAACCCCGTGGAGGCTCCAGGCGGAGTTCAGTTGCCTACTGTTACCTATTGCCACTACCTTTTCAATGTCTTCGGCTTTCGCCACCCACTACTGCTCACGATCATTGCGTAAGCTATTATCTAGCTTGTTTAAGTTGCCTTCGCTCTTTATCGTGTTCAGAGCCAGACAGCATGTGTTGCCGAGGATCTATCAGTTCAGTCGATGCAGCTGAAATCCACTGAGTTTTCCTAACTTTTTGGTTTAGTTTACTAGTAGATATTACTGCTGTTTCAACAGCTCTTTGTCAGTCTACGTTTCAATTGTCGTCGATCTTCATCATACTCCGAGTCTGCTTAAACGAGTTTTCGAGCCTCCATCAGTTCACTAGAAGTTCTAGAGATCCAGTGGTCTTTCATAATCATTGGATTTGGGTAAGATGCAGATAACGCTGCTGCGTTTACACCTGCTTTAAAATCATTCCAAGCTACTTCGGGATGAAGTTGTTGGTTGTGGGCGACTAAATGCTTAGCCAAACCATTCCAAAATGCGATCTTAGCATTCTCAGTCTCAAAGTGATATCTAAAGGGTTTGCCTGATGTAACCTTTCTTCGACCAGCAAAACACATAGAGATATGTGCTCTCACTAGGGCGTGGTCAGAATCTAGACGCGTGCCCCAGAAAGAGCGGCAGTCCTCTATACAGCTTCTCCAACGGTAGCTGATGCCGATGTAGTCGATTTGTGTCCATCGTTGTGTAGATGTTGGGGGGTCACCAGGTTAAGCAATGTTTCTCCTTGTGCTTAAAGTTTGTGCTAGCTAAAAATAAACGGTAGTCTGAACATAACTGCATTAGGAGATCTCCGTTGTCTGTTCTCTGGGCTGGGACGCCGAGTAACCCACCTAAGTGCTTCTCAGCCCACACCGTGAAAGGGTCATTCTTGAGGAACCTGAAAAAGGAAGTGGATTAGTGAGGGTCTTGATGACCTGAGAGTGTGACCGCAGTGCCCAGGGGATAGCTGTTTGAGGTCGGTCACCTACATTAATTTTTGCTCCGGTTGTCAGAAGGGGAATCGGCCTCATGGTTTCCGAAGGACCTCGGCTTTCACCATGAGGCGTCAAATCAGTCCTTCCAATTCCCAGGGCAGAGTTAAAATGGTTATAGAGGTTCTTACTGGTAAGTGTTTTTTAGCATGGTAGTTGTTTTAAGGGATGCGGTTGCAGACCCCATGCCCAACCCTCCTCCTTTATCCGGGCTTGGGACCAGCAGCAACCCCGTGGAGGCTCCAGGCGGAGTTCAGTTGCCTACTGTTACCTATTGCCACTACCTTTTCAATGTCTTCGGCTTTCGCCACCCACTACTGCTCACGATCATTGCGTAAGCTATTATCTAGCTTGTTTAAGTTGCCTTCGCTCTTTATCGTGTTCAGAGCCAGACAGCATGTGTTGCCGAGGATCTATCAGTTCAGTCGATGCAGCTGAAATCCACTGAGTTTTCCTAACTTTTTGGTTTAGTTTACTAGTAGATATTACTGCTGTTTCAACAGCTCTTTGGATATCATTCCAAGCTGATTCGGGATGGGTATCGTTTATACAGTTGACTTATTGGTTTTCTAGTTGTTCCTGAAATGCATTCTTGACTTTTTCATCATTAAGTTCAACTCTGAGGGGGATCCTTGCCATGGATCTTTTACGTCCAGTGAGACACAAACTAATACGCGCTCGCACTAAAGCGTGGTCTGAGTCTAAACATGTACTCCAAGATGAGCGGCAGTCTTCTATCGAGCCTCTCCAACGGTGGCCGGTGGCAATGTGGTCTATTTGAGTCCAGCGTTAAGTTGATTGTGGAGGTCATCATGTCAACTGGTGTCTTCCCTTATGTTTAAATTTGGTGCTTGCGAGAAACGGACATTTATCGGAACATAGCTGTAATAAACAATCGCCATTATCTGTTCGTTGAGCTGTGACACAATAGGATCCAGCTAGGTGCCTTTCGGTTTCGCTTAATCTACCTACTTGGGCATTAAAATCACCAGCCATTATCACTACATCAGTGAGCTTAGCTTTTCGAAGGAGGCCGGGAAGCTTTGCGTAAAACTCATCTGAGCTGCAATCAGTAGGAACGTGTGCAGAGACAACGAAGAGGCAACTGCATGTGTCTGTCTTTCCGAGTTCTTACTGTCCCGTTTAGACGCATAAGCGATTGTCTATTGGAATCCAGTCAAGGAGAGCCTGTTCAGCTTTTGAACTTAGTGCTATACCTACACCAGCAAGGCTTCGATTGGTAGCTGTGGGGTCTCTTGTAGCACGAAGGGGGAACTGGGGCCGGTTCTTTATTTTGGCAAGGTGAGGTCCCATCACGTAACCCTCATTACAAGCTTAATTTGCTTAACAATGACTCGAAAGTTCGCCATACTTGAGGCTGTGTTTGGAATTCGATTGAAATTAAGTGGATTTATAATATCAGAGTGCTTAAATTTACGCAACTACCGATGTAAAATAAAATGTTCGACAAATGAAGACCGATGGCTATTGATAGTCATAAATGCACTCTTATTTTTTGGAGTTAGAATCAAGTACGGGCCTGATTTACCCAGCCTTAGGCAATATCCATGGATTTACTAACGATCAACTGCAAGTGGACTAATAGTCCTCTATTACTGTGACTTGTCTTACTTTTCATTGTTGCCATTTATCGCTGCATTTAATCAGTAAATCATTTATACCACTTTCCTTTCAAAATTACTGGAGTACACAGCTTTCGATAAACGTGAAATTTTACTTTGTAAAGTGTTTGTTACCATAGACATAAATAAAAAATAGTTTCATTTTCTACTTTAGTCAATAAGGAATGGTGCATAACAAGCTCTGTTGCCAATATACGTTGTATACGAACTCATGGATTACTGCTGTATTAACCTTGCCAAGTCTATTAAATACTTCCTCTGCATCGTACCGCCATGGCTTTACTATGTACCAACCTACCTACGAACCTATAACGAATTTGTAATTTATAACCCTGTCGTCTATTTGCTCACAGTATGGGGTTTTAAACATAGCCGAAACCGATGTTAGAAAGTTAGGAGTAAATGTTCCTCATAGCTCACAGCTTTTTAACACAACAGCAGGTGTCAAATTAGCTCAACCAATTTGTTGTGGCTGAGTCGACAGTGGAGTCGCGGAACAATATGTAACTCCTGTTCTAGACGGAGGGTGAATTTCGGACCGCGATTGACCGTAACCGTATAATTCCCAATCAGCCAGTTGGAGTAATGGACATGCCGTTTCGATACAATTTATCATTTCACCACTGACAACACGATCATACAAAGTTTGAAGCAACTTCTAGATGATAATGACTTCCAGCAGCAACATAGACGATGCATTCAGTCGATTCTAGAACTAATATCAACCAATAATGGAATCCGTTTTGACTAAACAACGTTCAATAATACCAACATCCCATCTTCTTGATATCAGGTATATTACGTTTTTTCCTGCATCTCCTAGACTTCAGTTAACTCACAGAGGTTGATCTTAGCGCGTTATCTAAGCGTAACATTAACTGAAATGGTGAACTCCTAAATCGAACTTAAGGTGAATTTATTCTGGCTCATTTTATGTAACTATGTGTTTGTAGGTCGTTAACTACTGTAGAGTGATTATAAATAGCACCAAACTTCATGAAATCTAAATTACGAAATAATTAGCAGTACTTTTAATAAAAGTAAAGGTGTCTTGCAACATTTTAACCATCCTTTCATTCTCATAACTTTTTGTTTCGATGAAGTGCACAAAATACGTTTATCTAGCTAAGAAACAGAAAGCACAACATATTATATGCACATTATAAAAAGGAAAGGCCACTTCACAGCCATTATGTGTTGACTAGTATTTTTACCTACAGATGTGACGGACAAAGGTGTATCTAATTTTCAAATGATGAGAGTTTATCTGTTCTTTGATGTGGCAATTACCAAAACTATCATCTATGCATGAAGCATTCAGAAAACTATAGTTAGAATGCTTGTCAATTTATCTAGGCTAGGTGAGGCATCATTCAAAACATCGAGGCATACCAATTTACAGACATGACCAAAATGATGTGGATTCACCTACATACGGTGTTTTTGGCAGGAAGTAAATGTTAAGAATATCACAACATATCAAGATGTGGGTTGGAAAACCAAAAACAACAATTATAGCAACAAACCACCAGAGTATATGTTGTATTATTGCGTACTTTTGACAGTGCGCTTTTCTTTTTGGGCGATGTTATTCCAGGAAATGGTTGGGAATAAATAAAGGAATCAAAGAGTATGTCTAGGCACAAGAGAAGACTAAGAGTATTTGATACCCAGACAGAAGTGCCAACTAAACGTGCTTGTGAAAATTGTCTATCGTAGTGGTGGGATCCATGCAAATTAATTCTGCGAATAAATCAACATTCAGGTAAACACGTCGCGGGACATATGAACTACCTTTCCATTGGCTGCGTGTTAGTTGAGTGCAGCCCCAGGTAAACAATTCAATGAGGCTTCAGAACGCTAACTCCTCTAATGTCAAACAGACAATGAACGCGGCTTCTGTACAGTCAAGATATCAATGAAATCTCGTAATTTCGCCACCGTTGTAGTCAAATTAGTCATTTATGTATGAAGCGCTCCTATCAGGACTTTTGAGTCTCCAGGCGCAGGTGAACAATGAACAGTGGTGATCGCCTGATGAGTGGGATAAACGCCAAAAACCTTGTCGGCTAACTCAACGAATTCTGCCAAACGCGTACACTTCACCAAAATACTAAATATTGGTTGATTATTGTACGGTAGGCGTCTCGACCACATATGCTTAAGCACCTCCTCGTCAAATTTATAGAAACCTGCCATTTCCTTCATAAGGCGTAAAAGCTGTAAGGGTTTCCGTTCGTCGAAAGAACAAGACGTTAGCAACTGTCGCAGTCATTGCTCATCAGAAACTGACGTTCGTTGAGTAGTGGTCTCCTCTAACTTACTACAACGATTGATCGCTGTCACTTGACCCATAAGGCTCATTACATCTGCCGCGACCTCCGAAGGTAAATATCCCATGACACAAGCATAGCGTGTAGCTTCAGTGCTGATACGTTATGCCTGATAAAATGCTCCTGCCTGGCGAAACCGTGGGCGAGGATTATGTATACTAGTAGTCTGAGATCGGCAATAGCACTTACGCTAAGTGTCGGCCTGATAAGTGACAGTGTTTTCGGTGGATTGAGAGGAAGTTGAGTGCGAGTCTATGGAGCGAAAATTACGCATTAACAAAATACCAAGATGGAGTATAACAGACAAATGACGAGAGACCGCAGTAATAAATAGTGAAAACAGTCTAGTATATATATATATATATATATATATATATATATATATATATATATAAAGGATAATGCAGTAGAAATCAACGACCGAAATACTACACGGGAAAACTAAAAAAATAAGGACTAAAAGATAATAGCATGGTAAGGACACCAGAAGAAAGTGTTTATGTACGTAAATATATACGTAAATAATAATATAAACATAAAACACGGGCTCACCATTAACATGTTGTGGCTGTGGGACACTATCTAGTTAATAACGCCTTGCAAGTAGTCACAATGGGAATATACACTATATTAACGTTAATACAAGTACTTATTATAAGTGAAGCGTGATATGCCTGGCACCTAATGAAGATTGACTATATTTGAGAACTGTTCTCTAGAACATTATTTTAATTATTATAACTGTGGATAGTGTAAACATTTCATCTCCATAACTGTTATTTCCCGATTATCCGGTCCTTTCGTTTAGTATATTTACTCTTAGTATATTGTTATGAACTACGTTGACTTAATTGTGTACAAGTTGTACCCACCCATTGCCACTTTTTCCTTTGTTCTGTATCAATGTTAGATTTATGTTTGGTTTACTGTGTTGTCTGGTTTTATGTATATATATAAAGGCATGATTAAAATACAATACGTTCTCAGTTCTCCGTTCTCCTATTCTCAAATTCTGGTTCTTTTGTCGGCATGGGGGGTGAGTGGGCTTAGGTCGGTCGCACATTACCATCTAGGCACACCTTATTGGCGTTCGTGTCTACCAACCAAAACCCCCCTCCTTCCTTTCTTTCTTCTCATTATAACACAACGTTTATTAGAATTTAGTTTCCTTGAATTAACAGTAATGTTTGAGGTGAATCATTATTTCTTCAGATGACCACTACACGTATGTATTAATCCGAGTGTCCAGTAAGTTCGTTATAGTGAGTTTAGCCAAGACAAGTGCCAGTGACATCGAGTTATGCAGTTCTGATGCTACAACAAAGATCAATTATTAATCCAAGCAATCAATTAACTAGATTCAGTTTACAACAAAGAATAGTGCATCCGATTAACTGCATATGTGCATAAATTCAGCTGATACATATGAATTATGTGTATATAAGATTTACATTCAGCCTACCCTTGCCTTACTATTATTCCACAAACCAAGTATTGATAGTCCAGTTTCACTAACCAAAGTCTCACATTGCCTGTACTTCGAATCTATTGCTTTAACCTGTTTAGTACAGTATCCACAAATTGGAATCTTATACATTTTATGCCCAATAAAGAAAAGTCAATTGATCGTATAACTGTATTGGGGTTCGGTAAACCCAAATTGCCAAATAAAATGATAGATTGCATACTTTCAGTGTTAACAGTGAAATTATGTAAGGTACTGTTAGATAGATACGATCATTTATGGCAGTGATAAACATCATATTTCTCTGTAATTAAAGAAAAGATCCACTGTTCCCTAGTTTCCTTATTATATGGATTTGAATCCGGAAGTTTAGTATTGTATGGTGTGAAATGAATAGACTAGCGACATACTGATCTGATATTCCCAGTTTTGCCACATTTAAAACATTGGGCATTTCGAGAAGGACTTTGATTTACGTTAATGAAGTCGACCACCGGACATACATTTACCAAACTTTAACTTACCTTTATCTGATACATTATAATGGTGCGTCACTATACTATCAGTACTTTCCCGATAGTTGAAATCATTTTCAATAGATCGGGATTGCACGTAACCTTAAATGTACAGTTGGCCAGTTTAACTAATGGATGCATTAGAAACTTCCATAGACGTTATATTCACCTTATTAACTCCTTCATATTTAGTGCGGTGGTTTTCTATGTAATATATACAAGCTACTTTATGATGCATGCATTCCTACATTGTATTTGTATTCTTATCCTCATGATGATTACCTGCCATTATCCATGTAATTCCTTATACGTTTGATTGCTTTAGTGTCTCTGTCTACTATCTGTCTATACATTTATTCTATTTCATTGGTGTTATGTACTAATATATTCATTCGACATTCACATGTAATTGATTCTTTTGTAAGTTCACTTTCTATGTTTGTCTATATTTAGGATAATTAGATTCAGTCATAAGTGAACATATGATGATTATGCTTTTACTGTGTTATTTTGTGCTTGAAATTTGAAATATTAAGTACTCCTTAAAAATGATGCAGGCAACTTCATCAATGTTTTCAAAAATGTACTTTGTAGGATGTAGATAGGTTCTTAGTCTAAATGTGGCATATGAATATTAGCTATTAATCTATCCTTTAATTAAACTTGAAGGTAATCACCAAAATTACATTTGAAAGCTTGTACTTGATGAGTAAACATAAACTCTCTGACTTTTTAATCATGTGAGAGTATTATTTCATGAAAATTTCACCTATCTCTAGCTTCAAAGTTTAAACAAGTTGCACAAGATATTTAAGTTTTCATAAGGCAATGATCGAGGCTTATCATGAGAAACTAAATTCTTCAGTAGATCATAGGTATAAGAAAGTAAACGGCAATTTTATCTATTCTAATGTCAGATGATGTTAAACATTTATAATCCCAAAAATACAATCGTTCATTAGAGCAAGCTAAAGGCGTTGTATTGATTTTTTAGTGAGGGTTGATTGTAGAATTTGTATACATTAATTCACTTTCAAATGTGATATATAGATATATTTTGCTTGACAATATAATCTTGCTACGAGTCTAGTCTTTTGGAATAACTGTAGGCTGGGAAGGAACGATTTTGTGGTAATCCAATTGAAGTGCTAGTATCAGAGAAAGCATTCGTATTAATCGTATCGAGAATCGGAGGGATCAGACATATAATTTGGCTACCCTAGAGATCGTATCGTAAACCGTATTGAGTCAATAAGAATTCACGCGTTTGTTTCATTTTGACAGGAAACATAACAGTATGCACCATATTTTATAACGTTGTGCATACTGCTCAATTAACTGTGCATAAGAATTTATATCTAAGTAATCAGAATTTAGCTTCAAAGAACAAGCATAAATCAAAAGAACTTGAACACAAGTGAAGGCATTGTAGTAAAGTTCAATTAGCGCCCTAACAACGTGAACATCACTATCACTGTTTTATACAAACGCCATACAGATGTTTATCCTAAATTACCTATATGGACTTTGATGAGGCCTGGTATGCGCGTTAGAGTCACAAAAAGATCTACTGATTCATATTCATCGATATGAATTATGCCTCTTGTTGAAATAAAATATCGAGTCAAATAACGTCTCATACTAACTAATAACTCACTTTAATATGTGGACAAACGTTGGTCTTCTTTGCACGACGTCATGCAAAGGGCGGATTAAGTTTTTTGTGCCCTTGCAAAGCGCTTTGTTTGAGAGTATTCAGGTTCCCTACAGCTTCAAGGAACAGATATTTTTGCCCTGGAGGATTGCGAATTCAATATCATAAGCGGTTGCTTACGCAATGAAATCTCACATAGCTTGTTTGAATACTATATGACCACAAAAATAAAAATTGCTTACAAGATAACAGTAAAAGTTACACCTGGTAATCACCTTTGTCCTGAATAACGTTGGTCTTTGGAAGGCAATTCGTTAAGTTTGCCCAGATATTTACGAAACGTAGTTAGAATTCAAACAACAACTATTGAGGTAGCAAACTTTACTCCATGGTACATAAATAAGTGGCATCTGCAGATTTTTCAATGCTGAAGTGATTTAATTCCAATCAGAAATCGCAACAACACATGAAAAATTAACACCAAAAACAGCAGAAGCAATAATTCAAGGCTAACAGCATGGAATTATGTTGATTATGATTAGTCATTGAGAAAATAGTAACAATATATTTGGGACAAACAATATGAATATGTTATGATGCCAAACTGTTATGACATGAGAAAGGAAGGAAGGACGATTTGACTGGTTGTAGCGAACGCCAATGGAGTAGGCCTAGCTAATAATGCGCGACTTACTTAAGCCCACTCACCCCCAAGCTGACAATAGAAGAACTAGAAGTGGGGACTGGAAACGAAGAACTGAGGGCGTATTGTATTTTAATCATACCTTTATATATACATAAAACCAGACCACACGGTAAACCAATCAAGAATCTAGCATTGATACAGAACAAAGGAAAGAGTGGCAGTGAATGGGGAGAACTTGTACACAACTAAGCAACAGTAGTTCATAGTAATAAACAATATACTAAGAGTAAGTATACTAAACGAGAGAACCGGGCAATTGGAAAATAACAGTTATAAAGATGAAATGTTTACACTGTCCACAGTTATAATAATTGAAATAATGTTCTAAAGCTTAGTTCCCAAAGATAGTCAATCTTCACTAGGTGCCCAGCATATCAGAATAATAATGATAAAAGGTACCTTCGGGAAATTAACCCACAAGAAGCATTCCGATTTCTAATCAGACTATAGATGTATTGATTGTATTTTCATTAACAAACTCTTGAACGCTGCTGCATACATAACAATCCAACAATCTTTATGTTTCCTAACATTAGGCTTGTTTTCAGTTCGTTAAACAAGACTATGTTCTAAAATTGTCTGAAGAACATAGGCAAGTTCGAATAGTATGTAGAAGCTGTAATAAACCTTGAGCAGAACAGCTTTTATATTATACATTATTCTTGGCATGTAAGTTTAACATGAGACTGAATATAACTGGATTTTAGTGGCTTGCTTATTCTGAGCAGTTCCAAATACATCCCTATCTAATTCGTCGTTACTGATATCACATTATTTGTGTGATATATCTGTTGTATGTGCATATGGAGGCAGAGGAGATACAAGAATTTAAATTCTCTTAGGTTCAATAGGTGTTCTTGTCTAAAAGCCGATGGAGTACAGTGATTGCTCCATTTCAGGAAGGATTATCCAATACAAACATTCATTTTCATCTTTGCCATTGATAGACATTGCCAATAAGCTTATTACTGAACTGATGTACTAATTCCTCATAAATCGTACTTTTGGCTCTGATTCGTAGTCTGTTCACCTAGTAACAACTATTTATTAACAAAAATCTCATATTTATCATTTAGATTTCTAATCGAAAATCTGAAGGAATGTAATGTAAGTATTGAGTGATGTAACAGAAACAACTATAATACATAATGGCATAAAACATGCATCTTATATTTCACTGCTAACTAAATCCTAGATACGGTTTATGTTGTAGAAGGTTTATTTATCTATGAGCTTCATAGTTTACATGTTGTACATTTTTATGTCTGTATGAATGTTTGGCGCATGATTGAACGATTTAAGAGTCAAAGACGAAAGTTTAACTGTTGAACTCATTGTTATGTTTATTTAGAGGAGGAGGATGGTGGGATTTATTCAAAAACATTCGTATCCGAATCGTCGCCATTAACTCTTTACCATACACGTATTCAACAAGTGCATGAATCATATGTTATATATGCATTTACATTAGCATAGAATATATTCAAAGTAAATGTCTAATTTAAAAGTTTTTATGTCTAGATAATAATTTGGGCCCCTACGTGCTAAATAGTTCACCAACAAAAAGTGGATCAATATACAACTGTAAGAGATTCAGTATCAACAATCAGTAGTTCGCAACCACTTCAAGTTCACCTTAAACCTTGAACATGATCGTTTTCATTGGTCACTAATTTCGTCATTTCTAATTTCACAGTTTTTCATTCACAACCTATTAGTCGACTGTGCATTAACGCGATAGCTGCTGACACTAGTGATCCAGTAGTTGAGAGAAAAGCTGATTTACTTATTATTGAATAGCATCAACCACCGGAACAACTGTCACTTTTGAGGTAGTTTTGTGGAGATAGGTATTACGTTTAGTTCGTTGTATTTATCACAGACTGATCTTGGTTGAGTACCACTGAAAACTAGGGAGGACTGGACAGTTATTTAGTCCTAATGTCGGACCCCTCTGCAGTGCCAACGCTCGATTTAGCCATGAAACAGAACTTAAGGTCTTCATGTCTCGTGGTGAACGATTAACCATCTGTGCCACTAGGTCAGTCGGAGTTCAGTGATCGAATCCTCATTTCCGTAAATTTGTGATACATCAAGATGATCTGTCGGCGCCACTGATAGTCTTCCGCTACTGACATATCTGAAATATATCGTTGTATCGACTACTTGTTGCGGTATATCACAAATTTGTGAAAGTGAAAAATCTACCATTGGAGGCCGACTCAGATGTTTAAAAGTTAGCCGTCAGATATGAGAAATCTCATACTAAGATGAAATGGCTGTTTAGTATTCCCTAGTTCTCAGTAGTACTCAACTGACAACAATCTGAAATGTAAGCAAACAATGGATTTACAATGTGTAGTTGAATAAAAAGGTTTAATGCTATTCGTTGATCACACATACACTTGTTAAGACATTTATATATGAAAAAATAAACGTCACTAGACAATTAAGAGCATAAGCTGAGTAAACAAGGTTAATAAAGAGAACAATGTAAGTCACATTCTATCAAGGTAGGTTGAGGGAAACTACAGATTGTTTATAAACACACAAGGGGAGTTTGAACTTCCGTATAGATAATGCTTCAACAAACTTTAGTATACGTCCTAAAGCACTTTTATACAACACCACAAAGGCTGATTTGATATCAACTATGTGGCCTGTCTCAACTAAGTGTTTAGCGATAGACGATGAAGGTTATTTATCCTGTACTCTTATTTTTCCTTTCGAGTTCATTTGTTTTCGGGGCCATTTATGTATGTGTTCAGCTACCTTTACATGCAGATCACGATTGCTCCTGCCTATGTATGTGTCCACACATACACGTAAATTCATAGATGCAGTGGGATGTAATGCATTCGTTTACCTGCTGTTTAGGTTTGTTGTGAATCAACGGCCTATAAATTTTTTATTACAACTACCTTAGCCGCATAAACTGTTCTGTTGGCAACCAACTTAAGCCTTTGTTTTAACACAAGGCTATTTGAGTCACCTCTGAAGGGTAACGTGATATAAACTGAATTTGTAGGTGCTATAAATACAGTCGTTCTCACCATACTGCAACATTTCCATCGATTTATGAACTTCTTTGGATATCCGTTCAGCATTAACGTTTCTGTCAGCAGATTTTCATTTTCTTCAATAGTATCATAAGTACAAATACGATTAGTCCTATTAAATAAAGCTTTTACTAGATTCTTTTTATACCGCACCGGACAATAACTATGAAACTTCATATACTGCCCAGTCCATGTAGATTTTCTATAGACAGAACGTTTGATTGAGCCATCCTCCCTCCTATTAATTAATATATCTAGGAAAGGAAATTCGTTATAATTCTCTTCTTCACAGGATAAACTAATATGATTTTGTATGGTATTCAGTTCCATTAGCAACCTATTTGCATCATCGAATTTCGTGCAAATAATTAGGATATCGTCAACATAACGCTTATAAAGGTATATTTCTTCTATTGAATCGCTGACTAGGTTTTCTACATGTGCTATGTACACATCAGCTAACAATGGTCCTAAAGGGCTACCCATCGCAACTCCATCAATTTGTCTAAAATATTCACCCTCAAATGTGAATTGTACTTTGTTTTTGCATAGTAAGAACAAATCTTTAAGAGTTGCTAGAAGAATAGGTAGTGAAAAACTACTTGACAAGATATAATCACATAAAATATCAATTATTTTTATCAGAGGAACATTAATAAACAGGGAATTTACATCAAAAGAATACATTGTCTTTTCTTTGATATTAATGTCACATAAATAACCAACTAGTCCAAACGAATCCTCCAAAGAATCATCTTTTGTATTGTCATATAACAGTGCTTTGGGACGTATACTAAAGTTTGTTGAAGCCTTACCTATACGGGAGTTCAAACTCCCCTTGTGTGTTTATAAACAATCTGTAGTTTCCCTCAACCTTCCTTGGTAGAATGTGATTTACATTGTTCTCTTTATTATCCTTGTTTACTTAGCTTATACTCTTAATTGTCTAGTGACGTTTATTTTTTCATATATAAATGTCTTAACAAGTGTATGGGTGATCAGATTGTTCGAAATGTATTGCGCAAATCTGCATCACATAGCTCTGATAAAATTCGTCTTCTTATAGCATTATCAAATCAATTCTGTTAATATGACTATTATTATTAGTATAATTATTAATACTAATAGTAGTAGTAGCCGTAGTCATAGTAGTTGTAGTAGCAGCAGATTGGTTTGAGATATGCACTAGTATGTACTGTATATCGGTGCACTACATGAAAGTTGTATCAGTGAATAACCGATAAGGTGAGTTTCAGGGTTTCAGGAATTAAAGTATGCTCAGAATGCGCATGAAACATGAAATGAATCAAAAGAAGCCAATCTAGAACCCGTCTGGATAGAGAAACACCATGGATACAAACTGTATTGACACTACATGAATGTGTCTCCTCCTCAATCAGTAGCAATATAAGAGTAGTTGTTTTAGTAATAGCAGTAGTAGTAGCAGTAGGATTGTTAAAAAGAAGCATAGTTTCTCTAATTATTTATTGTAATTTGATGACATAATAAAGTAGTATACCGTTAAGTAGTTCAAGAATCAACCATTAACAGGTTTCAGCAACTTCACTCAGACGTACACACACACACACACACACACACAACAAACTATTTCTTCCAGATCCTTTTCGTTTTGTTTTAATTATCAATTGAATTGTATACAAAATCAAGGATGATCTCATGAATCATTTCCTAATGTTTATATATGTTCCAATGTAAATTAATGATTATTTCCATTATGATTAATTGATAATTGACGTAGAGAATTGAATTGCTGTAAATTCAAATATCCATTCTACTAGTTAAAATTTAAAATGTAAATAATCATTACAATAATACTGTTACAATATAAGTAGTACGAAGTTGTGTATTAGAAAAATATCATAACTTTATAGAATATAAAACACTTAATAAACAGTCTGTAGTAAAGTAACATGCTAACTATACTTCATATTGACTTAAATGATAAAGTAAACATGCTAGTAGTACTCTATTGTAAACAAAAATTGTATAAAACCTTTTAATTGATTTGTGATAGTTTGCGGAGACTGATATTTTAACTGATTGAATACGTCATACATTGATGTTGGCAGGATACCATTGAAAACTAGGGAGCAATGGGTAGCTGTATCGTGCTGGTATGGGATGAATCAGCAGTGCGCAGCCTAGATACCGCCCCAAAGGGCTTCAGGTTGGTGATCATCTAACCATTTGCACCCCTCAGCCGGCATCCATGAGCACCACTCTCACTTTCATCAATTTCTGATATGTAGTGCGACGACCATACATTGTCATTAATGATAATTATCTCACTCCTGGCAAATCTGAACTCCACCAGTCTAGAGTGCACACTGCTGAAGAATCCTAGCCTAGGATGAAAGAGCTATTTAGTGATACCTGGTTTTCACTGGTACTCTGCCAACATTTATCTGTGATATATTCAATCAATTAAAACCGTTCAGTTAAAATTACATAAGTGCTTAAAGTGTTATTTTCCCGGAAGTGGCTTAGGAGTGCTTGACAGAAAATCCTGATTTAGATTTTGTGTTATTTAGTTCTTATTGGCAATAAGGCATATCTGTAATCTTGAGAGAGTTGGTGATTCCTGGTGAATTAGATCTCGATTTACAACATTTAACAGTCCTCACTGAATTATTATGGCTTTCATCAGACTAGCTGATGTAGGACTGTGATGTATACTGATTAATTAGGTCTATCAAGATGATTAATTTTCAGAATTACTTCCAGAAGATAGTTTTATACATATTCGATGTATTTGCACAAGACGTTTAATTTATATTATCTGTATACTCCTTTTGTTGTAACCTTCTATCTCACATATTAACTAATGCTGTGACATTTACCTTTCATGAACTACACCTATTTGGTTGTGTACGTGTTACTTCGATTCTTTATCATTGTTGTCCTTGTTCTGTATTGATGTTGTCTTTTTAATTGGTCGAATATATTGTCAGGTTTTACATGTAAACAAAAGAATGTGTGAAATATAAGTATGGCTTTGTCTGTTTAGATCAGTTTTCCTGAGTTCTTTCATTCTACTTGGAGACTAGTAACAAAAGAGGAGACTTACGAGCATAGAACAATCAGTCGCTATGTCTTATTAGTGTATTAACTTAAGGTCATTATTTCGTATATTGTGATTGGTTGTAGTTCACGACATATCATATATATGACAGATATTTACGATTGAGATAGAATCCATTAAATTGTATCATAGCGTTACATATATGGTGGCGCTTGCTTCAAGTTAAAATGTCAGCTATTACATTAAAGCAGATATCTATAAGTTTGTCGTATGAATATCCTTAAAATCTTACATTTCAATGATACTTACAATCTTCATTGTTCAATCATCTACCATCTGTCGAATAAACGACACAAATTGGATATGAGAAGTGTGTTTAGAATAATTGATAAACAATCCAATGATATTAAGTAATATTTGAAGTCATAAAAATTAAGAGGCTGAAAAGAAATCTACGTTCACAAAGTCTAGTTGTTCGATTCTCAATTGCCTTGGTAACTCAGTTACCTAGTTTCTATTTCCTGTTATATTTCATTGATATAAAAGACAAATCATTCCTTATTTACTTGTACGTATCTAATAATGAATCACTAGGCAGATACTTGAAAATTCAAAGTAGTCTGCAAATGTTGTCGTTCAAGCTGTGTAACTATAACTTACGTGATATATTACAGTGAAATACGTTAGTTAAATGATGAAGGTTTGTGATCAAGAAGAATGCTCTTTAGGTGGTTAAGTGTATGCATATAAAATGTTTTATTTCTACTATTCCCGTTTCTTTGACCTCTCAAGAAGCTCATAAACTGTTTGTGTATTATATTTTATTGATCAATTATAACTAATTGACTGCATACACTTCTCCTCAGTTGCCTATTATTGTTGCCCTTGTTTTATATTGATGTTAATTTCCTAACTGCTCAGTTATGCGGTTAGGATTTGTATGTCTATAAACGAATCCGTGAATACAGATTGACATAGAATGATTAATTTGTATGTTCTTTTTATCCGGCTGGTGATTAAATACAACGGGTGGGGGAAGGAGAGGAAGAAAACTAACAGGTATCAGTTAATCAGCCTTATTACCCTAGGTCACCATATTCGTTCAGGTTAATCGTCAACTTCAGTCAGTGAACGATCCTGACAAATACAGAAGAGAATGATTTAAATCATTAAAATTTTATAGAATGTTAAGAATTTATAAGTATGGAACATCACTTCCCATTAGCATAGTTAGTTGATTGTAAATGATAATACCAGCGACAATAATAATAAAATTCTGTAATTGTGAATATAGTCAGCAAACTACAGATTAATGTTCACATACAGGCTCGAAATCAGTTCGCTACATATCAAACACCATCTAGTATACCAGTATTAACAGAAATTGATATACCTCAAAGTACTATTCTCCGCTCATTTTTTCTAATTTTTCTTACATGACCTGCCTTCCCCCCCCCTCTTTCTACGAACAATACTTCTGAAGATGATCTTACTGTTTGCATGCCTGTTTCCTCATTATTAAATTTTTTTGAAATGAATGGTTTCTTAGCAAATATTGAACAATAATGTAGTTTGAACGACCTTCAGCTTAATGCTTCCAAATGTCAAACAGTCATTTTCAGTCAAAGACATGAAAAAGACCTAAATACCTCTATATACTCCTATGATGTATGTAAAATGAAATAATCTATAATTATGGACACGCTAAAATGTCCCATATCTTGGTGTAGCGTTGTTAGTCTTCATATGTTTAATAAATATTGAAGGAAGTTTATTGTTATGCTCAGCGATTAGGTAGTTTTAGCATTACTAAATACATAATTACTTATTATTCTATACTCTTCACCATTATTTACCTTGAGCTTTTGTGATATTGCACTGAGTATTAAAAGTTGTAAGTGATGCAAACTTCGATGTTTTTTATGAACATAGTTGTAGATCGATATTTAAAAAATCTTAGAAACAATTATCACATATAAATCACCATCCACTTCATTCACATCTCTTATCTCATATATTTTCTAGCAGAATATAATATTGCTACAGTAGACTTTATGTACATAAAGGAAAAGTATAAAAAACTCCATTAATTCGTATCTAGCATACACACCTATGTTGATCTAATTCGAAATCTATGCTCATTAAGCATACAGATTATTATAGAATGTAAATACTCCTGTTTCGTATGTAACCATAATCTGAATTCTACATATAAACATACTTATTTCTAGTTGGTACCATATATATTTGCTAAAAATTCATATTGTACTAAACATAATATTGAATAAAGCCATTATTATTATTATTATTATTATTATTATTATCCTGTAGAGTTCAGACAGCCGCGCTTCTACAACAGGCATGTATATATACATTAACACTAGAATTAAGGTACATCTAACTGACATATCTTAAATAGAATGTAACATTCATCTTGTAATTTTATTTTTAAACCATAATCTAACATTAGTTCATAATTAGGATAAACTTGTATATTCCCGTTGATTTGTTATAGACTGAAGCTGGTCAGTCATTGTTGTTATATGTGCATCCTGAGCGGATTGCCTCGATATAGCAAATTTTTCATAAGTATTATATAAGTTGGATTGTGACTGGCAAGTGTAATCCAGGACGCGCGTTTCGTCCTATTTAGGACTCATCGGCTGGATGTACCTGCATCCCAATATTGATGTTCACAATGGGATTCTAACTCAGTCCGTTTCGTGTCGAATAGGACGAAACAAGCGTCCTGGATTCTACATTCGACACGAAACGGACTGAGTTCGAATCCAAATGTGAACATCAACATTGGGATGCAGGTACATCCAGCCGATGAGTCCCAAATAGGACGAAACGCGCGTCCTGGATTTCACTTGCCAGTCACAATCGAATTTATATAATTAGTTCATAATATTTTATGAATTCTTTTCTAGTAATTTCAATTATTTACTACTTATATATTCATAATATAAGTAATCTACTATCATATAGTGCATTAATACAATACTTCATTGCTAACAACATAATATACAATCATCAATATTCAATGAAAGTAGACTACTCACTTTCAATTTATTATCATTTATAATGAATTGTTGTGGTTTATATAATGGATTAATTGAAATTAAATTCTTTCGTTTTATACAATTATGATTATTATTATTATTTTGATTGTTATTTCTACTTATTATTGATTTAGTAGTATCTAGTCTATTCATTAATTCAATTGAATTATCTTTATATAATTCATTGAAATGATTATTTGATGCATTATGAATGAATTGTATATGATCAATTACATTCAATGATGAATTAATACAAGTTGGTTGTAATTGACTCTTTGATGTTGATAATTTATTATTTAATTTCTCTCTAAAAGAAAGAAAACTAAACTACAGTTAAAGTATCAATAATCATAATGTTGTTAAGATTAATAAAACAAAACATTCAATTGTATGTATTCGTTATAGAGTAATCAATGAAAACTAGCAGTGAAATACTAAGCACAGCTATTTTATTCTAGGATAGGATTTCTCGGTAGCGTGTAACTTAAATCCCATTCTCCCCCCCCCCCGACCCACCAGAGAATTCAACCTAGGATCATCAAGTTTCATGGTGAACATACAAGTATCTTCAACATTTAGTTATCCGGTGTTCAATGGAAAAAGCCTTGATTCTATCAGTTTGCAATATAGCGAGATAACAATCCATTGTCATTGGGAATAAATGTCTCACTTCTACTAAGTGTGAATTTTACGAGTCACGACTTCCCGCTAGAAATAGGATGCCAGCTTATTGGAGCACATGATTAAAGGTGTATCATGAGATCTGAAAACTCTGAGGTGAATCAGATGACTAGATCGACAATGAACATACTAGAATGAAACAAGTGTTCAGTGCTCCACAGTTGAAATTGGCACTCAGTCAACATCAGTCTGCGACAAATGCAAACAACCAAACTCAATATCAATCTAACTCCTCAAAATCACCTCAGTTTAAAAACAGATTCAGTGAAGTGATACTTTGTTTTAATTAGTTTCTCTTCAAGATTCAACATCGTTTTACGTTTGTATAAAAATGAATTCCATTAAATGGTGTTTATCATAATAATAAGAATATGGTAAATAGACCTATCATATATCCGATAGTAATAAGTTAATCAAACAGATTGAATCTGTTAATTATAAACTGACTTTCTTTGAATGAAAGGACATAAAACAGACTTTAGAAGTCATCTAAGTTACCAATCAACACATCCTCTCACCGTATAAGTTAATGTTGCTAGGAATTTGATGAAAAGAAGTAATTGTTTTACCACATAGATTGAAAGAAAACTTAATGAAATAAATGTAATATTAACAACACATATGAAAAATAACTACCTTAAGGAGTTAATCAACAAGATGTTTAACACTGAGGATAGAAAAAAATCAATGTAAGGGAACGAACTAGCACTGTAATGATCCCCTACCGTAAAGAAATATGGGAGAAAATCGGAGGGAGTACTTGATAAAGTGATGTAAAAATTCATTTTATTACAAGTAACTTCGTAAGATCACTTCTATTAAAAAATCAAAATAGGATACCTACATAAGAACAACAAAAGTGTCTATGAAATCAAGTACAGTTAGTGTAATGTGGTCTGTATAACAGGAACATCTTGTCAGCTGAATATTAAAGTAAAAGATAACAAGTTATGCTTAAAAAACATGTTCCCAGATTTTCGAAAGCTTGAAAAGAGATCAATGATTGCATGACACTCCTTAGAAACAGGACATGAAATTAACATCGATGAAGTTAAAATACTTCAAAAAGGTTTCATCGCATATAAAGAATGATTGACAGTTGAACCAACCTATATAACAGCTAACTGACAGAGCATGAGTAGAAGAAATGGGATACAGTTGGCCACATCTTGACAACAGCTGAATTACAAGAAAATTTGATCGTTAATATTTACCCCATTTATGCCAAGAACAATTATAACAACAATTATTGTATTGAATTTGTCTCCAATTATTCTATATGACAGGGTTACCCATTGTTTGATTAATGTTGATCAATATATTCGGCATGAAGGTCAGCTCACAGATTCATACGAAGTGAAGACCGGTGTTAGACAAGGCTGATTACTTTCGCCCTTCCTCTTCCTACTGGTCGTCGACTGGATCATCATGACTGAAACATCTCAAGACAATGGACAACATCGACACAAGTAGATGACTTGGACTTTGTAGATGACCTAGCTCTTCTATCTAACACGCAACATCAAATGCGGATGAAGATGAACAATATAGCCGCAGCCTCAGCAGCAGTAGGCTTCAACATACACAAAGGGAAAAGCAAGAACCTACGATACAAAAAAACGAACACTAACCCAATTACACTTGACGGAGAAATTTTAGAAGATGTAGAAACCTTTACATACTTGGGCAGCATAATCGAAAAACAAGGAGTGCCTGATGCGGATGTGGAGGCTCGGACTGGAAAGGCAAGCGCAGCAGTTCTACAACTGAAAAACATCTGGAACTCAAACTAACTGTTAGTTAATATTAAAGTCAAAATTTTCAATACAAATGTGAAGACAGTTCTGTTGTATGGAGCTGAAACTTGGAGAACTACGAAAAGTATCCTTCAGAAGATACAAGTATTTATAAACAACTGTCTGCGTAAAATACTTCGGATCCTTTGGCCAGATACCATCAACAACAACCTTCTATAGCAGAGAACTAATCAACTTCCACCCGAGGAGGATATTAGGAAAAGACGCTGGAGGTGGATTGGACATACATTAAGGAAACCATCAGACTGTGTCACAAGACAATCACTAACTTGAAATTTTAAAGGCCAAAGAAACAAAGGAAGACCCAGGAATACATTGCGTCGGGAATCGGAGACAGACATGGACAGAATGAAGAGTACTTGGGAAGAGCTGGAAAGGAAATCCTAGGACAGAGTTGGTTGGAGAATGCTGGTGGGCGACCTATGCTCCACATAGGGTAACAGGTATTTTTGATTATATTCGGCGGTATATTTATCGTACACATGTTCTATCCATAGTCTAAGGCTTAACTTGTCGTTGTACTTAATGATAATTAGCAGAAGACAAATATAGTGACATGCACATATATGCCGCTATTTTATTACGTCTATACACACACTGTTCTTTATAGTAGATCTACTTCATATTGTAGATATATACAAAAGTGGACAATGTGAATTGGTTGATTGACCTTAATATATAACTTCGTTAATGTCAACTCCAATTAATTCACAGTGAAAAACCATGGACCAGATCACAGCCAGCTGAAACGTCGCCATCATCGAATTTCAGTAGCTTAGATTATTTCAAACCGAATTTTCACTTCAAATGTCTTCTACTTACCCGGTGCTTAATTTCTATCAATATATTCGAATAAATCTTGCAGAATTTTCATATATAACCTAATGAAGTCACAGTGAGTAGAACTTTAGATAGAATATGCTTGCCAATATGCAGTTAAGAAATTCATTAATATTAGTAGGGTATCATTGTAAACTAGAGAGAAGTGAACAACCGTTTCATCCTTGTATAGGACTCTTCAACAGCGGGCGACTTCGATTTCAACTTCAAGATGTTTCTTAAATTCTAGTGAATAGTCGTGGCTGGTGGAGTTTATGCTTGTCGGGCGTGAAACAGATATCACCAATGACAGTGGATGATCGTTGAATTATATCGCGAATTGGTAAAAGTTGGAAATCTATCATTGAAAGACTCTCGAATAGTAAAAATGGTTTTGCGTTCGGCAACCCGAAGGTCCTGGGTTTGATTTTTCTGATGGAATCGACGATGCGCACTGTCGAAGAGTCCCATACTAAGGCGAAACAGCTACCCAGTGCTCTCCAATTTTCAGTGGTACCCATTCAACTGAACTTAGTACAAATCTCCACAAAATCACATCGATTAAATTTACTAATAATTTTGATATTAGTAAACAATGAAAAATGCGTAAATATAACTGGAGTTTAAAATATACCTAGGATGGTTACAGAATAATGTAAGAATTAAGACTTGTGATTCTAAACACGATTTTTGACGAAGTTACGAATGAATCAATTACTGTCTGAATCCTTTAACTAAGTTTAGACAATTAAATTAAAAATATCTGGTTTATCTAGATTAAAACAGAAGTATTACAAGGAATATAGTAATGGGTCACTATTGTAAAAAGCCCATTACAACATACCCCCACCCTCTCAAGAAGATCTTTAGTACACAAGACTTATTCACTGATGAATATATACATCACACTTCCAACCATAACCATGTATATATATATATATATATATATATATATATATATATATATATATATATATATATATATATATATATATATATATATATATATATATATATATATATATATATATATATATATATATATATATATATATATATATATATATATATATATATATATATATATATATATATATATATATATATATATATATATATATATATATATATATATATATATATATATATATATATATATATATATATATATATATATATATATATATATATATATATATATATATATATATATATATATATATATATATATATATATATATATATATATATATATATATATATATATATATATATATATATATATATATATATATATATATATATATATATATATATATATATATATATATATATATATATATATATATATATATATATATATATATATATATATATATATATATATATATATATATATATATATATATATATATATATATATATATATATATATATATTATATATATATATATATATACAGTTCACACTACAAATCTTATATTATTGAATGTTTTTGTAGAGAACACATTATATAATCAGTGATATTTCACTACTGATGTTGTGGTGGATACTACTTTTAAGGTCATCAATAAGTAGTAGGTAGCAGAGCGGAATTAGGAAGAATCAGTAAACAGCATACAAGGCGAGTTGCGAGGTGGCAAAAAGTAAAGCACGATTAAAATACAGAGGAGAATCGAGAACAACCAAGAGAAGCAAGCTAATAAACGACACAGTCCAGAGAACGCAGTGGATGTGCAAATTGATGCTTGGAAGTAAAATATGTAATATTGTATGACATACTCTGTTTTCACCAAACAAATTATTGCTTGCCCAGTTGGTCTTTTCACAATTGGTGTCGCTGCCTCGGGACGAGATGAAGGTGCCGTGGCCACAACCGTTCAAGGATGGAGACGTCAGGGCATTCCTGCAGCAGTTCGGAGCTATCGCGGAGCTGGTAGGTGTGCGAGGGCCGAAGGTGGGGGTGACAGTCCTCGGGACCCTGCTGCGGGGACGGGCGAAGTCGGCATTCGATGGTGTGGGGCTTCCTGGCGGTGGGGCCACGTTGGGAGGTGTGGTGGCCGGGTTGGTGTCTGAGTTCGACAGTCCGGCGGATAGGGAGTCGGCGTCGCGGCAGTTCCGGGCTGTCCGTCTGGCCCCGGACGGTTATCCGTCGGTGTTGGCTGAGGCCTTAACAAATCTTCTGCGTCGTGCTTTGCCATCTTTAGATGACCTTATAAGTAGTATCCATCACAATGTAGGTATCAATTCTTACATAAAAAATACCACCAATATGAATCAGGTTATAACTGTAGTTTAAATTCCAATCATCCAACAAATCCCTAACTCTAGATAATAATCCCAAACTAGAAACTCTACATCCTATCATTAATGTTAATCCTTACTAGAAATGCTATGCACAGATTTAAGTTCTAAATTCTGATCTATGATCATATTCCTAACAGTAAATCTTAAATTTAACTCCAGTTGTTGATCGATTGCCTAAATATTAATCCTAGGTATCTTGCTATCAGGTATGACCATTCGAACCGTTTACATCAGTCAGCAATCACTTTCTTGATTATGTCAAGTTCATTAAGTTTCCTTATCAAACTTCCATCTATTTGGCCAAATTTACACCACTCAGGTAAGGGTGAATGACATACCACAAACACGTCCACTTGGTGAAAATAGAGAACGTCATAAATATAATATACATTACTTTGAATTGTCAATTTGCGGATTGCTTGAGTTCCTCGAATTGTGTCGGTTGTAAGCTTGCTTCCATTGGTCGTCCTCAATTCTCCTATGTATTCTCTAATTATGCTTTACTTCTTGTCACCTCGCAACTCACCTCATATGCGGTTTACTGATTATTTTCACTTACACATGACGTTCCTCTACCTACTACTTATGTACGATCGTAAGAGTAGTACCCACCATAATATTATCCACCTAACAACAGAAAAGTTTGCCTATGATATTCATCTTAAGTTTAAATTTGTGGTAAACTTCACACAAATAGTGCTTCTATGTTTGGTTGTTTAAGATATAGTTGGTGGCCGTTTAAACAATACAATTCTTTATTCTTATATTAAAATGAGGTCTAGATGATTAAAGATCTTTATATAATTAATGTTTCCTTAAGATAATTAAGCAGTTTATTTAAATAGGTATAATGAATCTTATTTTTATATTGGGCATCTAAAGAAGATTTACTGACTTCCAGAACACTTTATCAGAATATTAATTGAATTATTTTAGTTGCCTGTAGTACAATGAATAACACATTTCTATTATTATTACGTTCATCTCCACTCAACTCTCCATTTGACTCGTTAACTGTTAGTATGTCATTTTCCAATAATGAACTATAGTTAAATAATTGTGTATACATTACTCCAGTTCACTATCATTGTCACCCTTAATATGTATCGATAATATTTTACGAATTGGCTGACTATAGGGTCAGGTTTTACATATATGGAAGAAATGCTTGAATTATAGTATTACTTGGCTAGTTGGTTTATCTGTCTTATGTCCTTCCTATTCCAGTCTGAGACAGAGTAGGTATCAAGGCAGATATATGGGTATAGACTAGACAATCGTATTTATCATATAAGTGATTAACCGTCATCCGTAGATGGTTCAAACATGTCGTCATATCATTTTTACATTTAGAAAGAAGAACAATATCTGTCACAATAAAGGTTTCTAGTAGTAGTTTGGTAGTTCAAACACGACAATATCTTACCAATCAGTATAATTTCATACACTTTGTTCCCTTTATTAATTTTAGTATTATCACAGGAATATTTCACAGAAAGTTTAGATCTTAACGAATAATCTGAATGTGTGCGTATTCCTGTTCACAGCATAAAACAATATGAACCAAGAATTTGTTTTGTATAACATTGTATATTCAAGTTTATCAATATTTTAGTAATAATTATCATTATCATCTTATAACTGCATAGACTGTCTCTATGTAGATTTTCCTGATTTTCATTCATACCTCATCATCTTAATCTAACGATAATCATAGTTATTGTGTTTTCATTCTACTGATTAAACAAATTTCATCATTCGAAAATTCTCTTTATCAATTACGAAGTGATTATTTACAACAATAAGCAGTGAATATAGTTCTCATGACAACTAATCAAATTCTTATGATTATTGTAACTAGGCATTATGGAGATTATTGAATATTACGCTAATATCGCGAATTGGTCTGAATTAGACAATAAATAAAAACCAGGAACTGGCAATGAACAGCTGTCTCGTCCTAACATGAGGCACTTCTGAAGTAAACATCCAGAACCTCATTGAAGATTCACCCTATGACCTTCTAGTTCCCCTGCGAATACATTACCGATAGACCACTGAACTGTCTTCCAGCGGTTGGCATTTCTAACCCAGTCGATCCTCTATATATTTGAGCAACCTCATCCACTGAAATCAGCCTCACATCTGATATGGTTGAACTCCGCTATAGACCATTATTTATTGACCTATTATTTATCACATATAGATTGGTACATCTTATTAATGAATTCGTTGTAAAAAGATTTTTTTTCACTGAAGAAATTAGCTTAATAATCATTCAAACTCACCTCTACACTATTTTGAAGCTAAGAAAGACGAGATATTATTACAATACATGAACAATTAAGAAATATACCGTTCAGCTAAATAGTGTATTCTAATACTAATGAGGAATACATAACTAAAACAATAACAACATCACAATGAAGCTCAATTATCTACAATCAACTTAACAAAATTACCCATTCTATTACACGATATAATAACTAACTCCTTCATTTGTAATACATTTAAGTTATTGCAAAATATAAAGTGTTATATATTGAAAAATAATACACAGTGGCTTTGATAACTGCCAATCAGTATACGAACACGTTTGCCCAGCGACTACCATTCTCTAAAGCCGGAATAGAGAAAACAACGACTTATGAACCAATCAGACTCAATCCAATCCATTTCTTATCGTATTGTATTTCGATTATGTCTTTATATAAATACAAAGTCAGACCGCACAGCGAACCAATTAGAGATTTTACATTAATACGAAATAGAAGAGATTATGTCAGTGAATGGAAGGGGGGGTAACATGTGCACAACTATTTAACTGTAGTCCATAGCAAATAACAATATAATAACAGCAAATATACTAAACGGGAGGATAGGGTAAGAGGAACATAACAATAATAGAAATGTAATGTTTACATTACTTACGGCCAGAATAAATGAATTAATTTTCTAAAACACAGTTCTGGAAGCTTTTTCACTTTTCTTTAGTTGTCCGACATAACATAAAGTATGATATAAACCTACTAGAACAACTTCCATATAAGTAGAACGAATCCTTGTAATATTATCAAAGTTTCTAATGTCGATGCATTAAAATACACATCATTAGATCGTAGCATTATATATATCTATATGAATAAGTATAGTGTGTTTGAGATTATATTCAAATAGGTATATACAGTTTTGATATGCCGGGCACTTAGAGAAAATTGATTGTCTTAAAGAACAGTTTTTTCCTGAGACTATTTCAATTATTTCTGGTTGTATTCAAGGTTAACATTTTGTTTTTATTATTGTTCAGTTCTCTTGGTCATATCCTACCGTTTAATACACTAACACTTAGTATATCATTTCTGATCTATGAACTACTGTTACTTGATTTTTCACAGCCACTAATCCTTCTATTTTTAATTAATGTTAGTTTTCTAGTTTGTTAACTGAGTGGTCAGGTTTTCTGTATATATAAAGAAATGTTTAAAATACAATGCAATTTTGTCTGGTTAATGCATCGGCTTGCGTTCTTTCTATTTTGGCCTGAAATCGAGTGGGTATTGAGCAAACATACAGGGACTAGCTAGGTCCTCATTGGAGTTGTTGATGCAGCTATGTGGGTAAAAGGCCTTATCTATTAATTACTCTCATACATCCAACCACACAAAGTATCTGTTACTAGATTGTTAAGTAAAAGTACAAATAGGAAGATGTTAATTAAAGTAATTGTAATTATTAATGGTTACATTTAATCATAGAAATAAAGTATTCGAGTTCATGATCTTCAAGTTTCGTTACAAATGTTTAATCAACTAACTAGACAAAAAGGTACTAGGTTATATACCTTGGTGGAATTGATGGTATGTGCTGTTGGAGACTTCCATAGTAGAACGAAACAACTGTCAAGTGTTTTATTGGTTAACAGTGATACTTAACTAACATTAATTTGGGATGAATACAAATATCCTCATAAGTCAATTAATTATGAAATTATTACGACAGAAGAGGGTCAAAGAAATGGCGTAATAATGTGATGAGAAACATGTGTATCCAGATATTTGATGCATGAAGGACGTTGCCAAGGCAGGGAGGATTCATAATTGTTTCTTTTTTAATGCCTAAATAGGATTTTTCATGTATGATGGCAACAAATTTAGCGAATTCGGAAAAACTGGAGGTTGACTGTTTATTAATAACGTTGATAGCTTTTAAGATATCAACCTGATATTCCGTATCTAAGACAGGTTTGTAGATAGCACTAATCAAAGTACGCCTTACTCTTGCACATGTTCATAATGGTACATGTAAAAGGCATCTAAAGCAGATTCTTCTATTCGCTCGACTAATTTATCTGTTTTAATAGGTACATGTAAATTTACAAACACAGTTAGAGGTAAGATGAAAAAGGAGGGGGCCTACCTATCTTTGGTTGAGATGTTGAGCATATTTTCTTATATGTGAATAACATTTTAGTCTTCTATAAACTGTTATTGCGACGTTGTTGTCTTTATAGTCAAGGTGTATGAATATAGTTTTGTTATACGCTGTAGTTACTCTACGTTTACAGAACTTGGTTGTTTTATACTTATCGATGAACTTCTGTGGGTAACCGCTTTTTTTGAGACATTTGTCAACACTCATTAAACCTTCTTTTAATTTTCAGTGTTGTATACCCTTATCGCTAAACACAACAGTGTTCGGACAAATTCATTTATTTTGTTTTGCTCTAAACAGCATTACTGAGCAAAAGTCAAAGTAGGCGGTGAACATATAACTAACTAAATATACCTGAAGATCCTGGATTTGATTCTTTTGTGGACTAAAGGGTTTGTGTTGCCTAGGAGTCCTATACTAGAACGAAACAGATATTCAGTGATTCCTGATTTCTAGTAATACTCAACCGACATCAATCTGTGACGGAAACAATCAGTTGAAAAAGTATCTCTTTTACTGATAAGTTCAATAGAGTTGTATGAATAGCATCAAACACTACTCTTTGGTAAAGATTAGAAATTATTAAACTGTTTCGATTAAAAGGATTAACAAGACTATTCATACTTATACCTTGCTATCATTAAACCATTTCGACTAGGAATTGATGTAAATGGAATTCCAGGTGAATTACAATACTGTAGGGAATTTTCTCGTTCACCACGGCTAGTAAAACATCGTACAGATGGAGCAAGCCAAGCTAAAATCTATTAAAAATAAGAATATAAATTTATTATAAAACTTAGTAACTAATTAAAGATTTAGTTCTTATGGTACAAATTAAACCTAATTGTTATATCGGGCAAGAAAATTGAAATCATAATCGGTAGACTCTATTCACAGTGGTGTCGGGACCCCTATTGTTACACTGCATTTACTGAATACTCAGTAACTATGCTGCTTGTATTGTTTAAACTGTAAGCTTTCCATGGACTCACTAACTGTTGTTATATTTGTTTTTCCCCCACCCCCTCCTGGTTATTGTAACATTATTTTGATCACTGATTTATAAACACAGCTCCCCTAGTTCATTCTTTAACGTATTTTCTGTTACTGTTTGACCCAACATATGACATTTAGAAACCATTGTTCTCATTCAAAAAAACAATTCGTCTTAGTTCTCATTCGTTGGTGCATGTTCTTTCTATGCATACCTCTAAGATAGGCTTTGGTCACTCAGACAGTATTAAACCAAATCACCGTTTTCTAAGTCTATCAGGTAATAGTCGTTATGAGATTCTCATTGGCTAGTTTCTTTCAGGCAATCACTAACAAGATCATTTCACCAATATTCAAGATGTGACTATTCTACCAATTTTGAGTGAAGATGATTTTAATATACATAATTAGTAGTACAATGGAATGTGTTATTAGTGGACTAATAAACGTAACTATCAAGTTTAAATCTACATCTATGCATTACTTTATGAAGGTGATGACATGAAATAACAATAAAATTTGTAATAGATGAGTAATGATTTAATTGTTACTTCATGAATGAAATAAACGATTATCTGATCATATGTAATGTTATTGTAAAGCTGATGTACTAAAAGACCATAGTTCGAGACCATATAATATGTATCAGTACTAATTATATGGGTGTATATGATTTCATTTGTTATCTGTCTTAACTTTTTTTAACATTCTATACTCTTAAGTCATTGACATCAATCATTCTATTTGAACTAAATACTCTATATTTAGCACTTTATCCTGTTGTTGTATGTTGATTATATCTTATTGATATGAGTTATGATGATTTGAGTAAGTTGTCAATTATGTTAGATCCTAATTTGTTGATAAGTAAGCGACAAAATGAACTTCAACTTATTTATTGACATTTCTCAGATTAAGTTAATCTATAACAGAACACGTACAATAGAGTATTAAGTACTCCAGGTTTTGTAGTAAGCATTATAACAAGATACATTCATAATGTAACCAGTATTCCAATGTGAATGACAAACTGTGAGTACTATTTTTTTTTCAGGAGACTGTTAGATCTATGTGTTGGTTTTACATGTATCAAACATTACTGTCGCCATTATTTCTTTATATTCTCTTTGCTCCTACTTCACCCCTCCCTATTTAACCTACTAACTGTTTCTATGTTATTTTTCTTCCATCAATTGTAACCACTGAACAATGTACGTGTTCTCTTCAATTTCTTATCTTTGCTGATTTTATACTTTATGTTAATACTATTTCTTCAATTAATCTGTTGTATGGTCAAATTTTGCATGTATATAGATAAATGTCTTGGTTAATTGGTTTATTGTGTTCTTCTGATTTCGGCATAAGAACTAGTAAACATTGTACCAGACCTAAGAGCGGTCTTATTGTTACGCTCACTTATTGTGCCGTAGGAGATCGTTTTAGTAATTGTTGATGACCTTACAATTGGAGTCAAAAGTAAATATTTCCAATGTCAGTGTCTTTAATACACTGTAATCTTTATGGATTGTGATTACTAAATAACATGATGATCCTTTAGTTCACAATATATTTGTTTTATCAACAAAGGATTCATTAATTTGATATCACTAATTGGTCTGAATGAGACAATTATTGAAAACCAGGAACTAACGATGGATAGCTGTTTCATCTTAGCATGGGACTCTTCAGCATTGTGTATCCACGACCCAACCAGGGATCGTGACCACATCCTTCTGGTTCCACAGAAAACGTTTTGCAATCAAACTACTGAACTACCTCCAAATGGCTAGTATTCCTGACTTAGTCAATTCACGATATGTTCGTGCAGACTTATCCATTCCCTTTGTTGGGTAACTGCATAACACTCGATCTGGTTGAATTCTACTGGTCACGTCTTTTCACTAGTACTCCAGGAATTACAACGAGAAGTTAATCACTAGTAAGTGTCCTCTTTGACCCACTCCATCGGTGGAAAAAATGAATTTTTCTAGCCTACACCCCTCTACTCGTAATTTGTTCAATGTGAAATTTACAATATTTAGATTTAAATCATTCGTTTTAGGAGGGTTTATAAACTATTCATTTCTGATAAAAATAATCACATTTTCTTAATGACAAACATTATTCACTTATTTCAAAGCATGCTAATTTTAGTTATGTTTCCAATGCTACAAGCGGTGAAGAACGCGATTTTAGAATTCGAAAAGTCAACATACTGCTACTTCATGATTAGTGGTTCTTCAGTGACTGAGGACCTCAGACTGTAAACAAAGTTCGTCCAGTGGAGAAACGATCTCAAACGAATACGTGCACACATCAATTGAAATACGAGAAAATGGTATGTTGATTATTTGCATAATGTATCTGTAGACTATTTATTAAATAAAAATATCCAGCATGCATATTTGTTATGAAGATGAATGATTATTGAACAGTTATTCGAAATAGACCTTAACACAACCACAAATGCAACTGCTTGGAGTATGGAAACAATTCATGGATATGAAAACTTACTGTTGTGGGACTTGATTTTATGAAGCGTCTGCCAATATCGTGAACAATAATGTTCAATGTAGTCGACTTTACAAAAGATTAATTCATCAAAGTGTCCTCAAAATACACTTTCATGTAACATCATCACATTAATCTTTTCTTACTTTATAGATCAACACTTCACATCAACTATTCACTAAGCACTGAATGTAAATAATCCTTCACTGGTTGTTAGTCCTTAATCTAAGTTATCACAATGGGAAGAATATACTTTTGTCTATGATTTCAGAAGAAAATTACTATCTCACAGGTATAGGTTCAATATATACAGAACAGAAAGTATGATTCATTTGGTAATTAATGTTAAACACAAAAACTACATACCTCATCATAAGCGTTTGATACTACAGTTATATAATTTGGACTATTGAACCATTTTGATACGTTTGGACATCGAAATTCATTTCTTCCATTATGAACATTTGATGGTAGGATGGCGCTATTTGACCATAAAGTAAAAATAGTTCGTGGTGACATTCGAATATCCGAAGAGAATGTATACTCATTAACCTTCTCATGACCGTGTTTTTGCCAAACTTTATGTAATCCAATATCAATTTCCTTTATAAATTGAGTTGTTAAAAGCATTTCTTTTAAATTAACGTCACAGTAGTTGTTAGTCAAATTATAGCAAATTCATACAGTTCTTTCCCTTTATACCTTTTAGTAAGGTAAGAACAATAATTATAGCCGTTATTGGCATTTTGTTTCGGAGGTAGTCGGTAGGGAACTTTAGATGTAGGTTTCGTGTTATTTCGAACTAGATAGAAAGGCATACTTGCAATCGTTAAAGGAAATCATACTCCACTGTCGATTTGATACAAATAGTTGTTCTTCACTTACTAAAATTATATTAAGTTGTTTAACTAAAGCTATAACCAATAAACCATGAGATGGTCACTCGTAAGCAGATGGACAAAAGTATTTAGTCAATACTATGTAATACAAATGTAAAAGATAAGCAGATATTTCATAGATCTCAATTTACTTGGAAGGCTTTATTAACATTGAAATTCAATACGTAATTCCAAGGATTTAAAAATATTCCAGGACTTCACTACAAAAACTTCAATGTCTTCAAAACAACTTTAACGCTAAAATGTGTCATCACTAGTTTAACAATATAAAGTCAATAGTGTCAATCAACTATGATCAACTTGACATTCGAAATGAAGTAACACTAAGCAACACATTCTGATATGTCTGGAAGAAGACATGTGTTTGTTCAACATCATGTGACAGACATATAAGACAAAGACTAGGTGTTATATATGTATATATCATGTATATTATTGCTTGTTATAATACATGCATGTGGGTTACTAGTTGGCTTCTTGATAATCAGTCAGATCTTCATGCCTGAGCAATAGATTAAGGCAAGGCTGAGTGCTACCTGTAAGAAATAGCTCTGTTGAATGATAATTCGACATCATTAATTCGCATAAACTAGACAATCGTTGGAAACCAACAACCGGTAATCGACAGATATGTCTATTAACTACCTTCTGGTTCCACGGAGAACGCTTTACCAATAAACCACCGAACTAGTCCCAAACGGTTGATAATTCTAAGTCAATTAATTCGCTACATGTTTACGCAGTCTCATCCATTATCATAAGTGGGTAACTGCCTCATACTCAACATAGTTGGACTTCACTAGAGTTCAGACAAACTGGTAAAATCAAATTACCATCCACAAATCTCCACAACACTAATTACAGTGAATATCAGTCCACTAATAACTAACTTCTCGAGGTAATTCCTGGAGTTCAAATGAAAAGTTGTGATCGGTGGAGTTCAACTATGTCAAGTGTGAGACAGTTTCCCACCGATGGCAATTGATGAGGTCGCGAAAATACATAATGAATTGACCAAGTGAAAAATATCAGCCGCTAGGAACGAGTTCAGTGATTTTACAATAATGTGTTTACCATAGAACCTGAAGTTCATGGGTGCGATCCTTGGTGGGGTCGTGGATGCCCACTATTTAAGAGTCCTATGGTAGGACTAAGCAACTATATATTGTCGGCTCCTAGCTTTCAATGATTATCAGATCCAGACTAATTCGAAATATATAATTCACCTAATTAATAAATGATTATCAATCAAATTCACCTTGGTTGTATTTGAATTCCATAAAAGTAGGTATTGACCATTTGGATCAATTTCACATATTTGTAAACTACCAATAGCGCTTAATATAAAATTGTAGAAAAAAAATTAAGAATACAAACAACATACTAATTACGTTTCTTTATTTCAGTAGTAAATAACATGTAGAAAATATTAATAGTTCATTGACTTATCAAATGATTATTATTGTTAACGTAACATAATCCGAAGCCATATCATTTGATTCCTTTAGTACAGTTACTCAATGATGATGTTTATTTTTTTGATTTCAAATAATTCGAATAAATGAATTGCTTTCAATGATGAATCTATTACTAACGGATCAATTGACTGACGATTCGTTTAAGCGCCAATTTAGATTTTATAAGTGATTGATTTTGAATGAGCTTACTGGGCCTTTGGTGATATTTGTTTCTAAGATGTAGATTGTTCACCTATGGTTTTAAGTTAGTTTCTTTCAATTGTTGATTGAATTGCTACATACGACAATGAACCTCTCATTCTAAAAGAATCAGCAAGTCTGTTAAGATAACCGTACGAAAAAAAGACAGTCTCGTTCCCCTTCAGACGACTTTATTGTCTTTCAGATCTTCTCCCCCCCCTCATTCAACAATCTTAACGTGCAACGTGCATAGGTCAACGCTCTGATACTCGATAGTCGCATATTTAACCACTTTCTGAACTGATTTCTCCTCCTTCCCACTATAACATGTATGTATGTATGTACAATCAACATAGAACTTAGCACATGTGTGCATCGGTTCAAGTTGCCATACCTTCATGGCACCGCAAGTTTAACACCACCACCATTAGTAGAAGTTACTCCAATAAAATAAAATAATAATAGTAACATAACTAACCACAATTTAGTGACATTGATAATAATAATCTTTGTACAGAGAATACAATGTAGAACTTGTACGATGTATATGAATATTAAATATTACACATGTGAATGATTTTGAATGATTTAATTGAGCTTTTTTTTGTTCATGATTATTTTGTTCAATTTTACTACCATTTAAAGTGTTCACATTTGTAATCTTAAGATTGTTTCCATCAGTTACTCATCGGTTGTCAACAATTGACATTGAACCTTATAAACTACATAGTTACATTTTTAAAGGAAATCAACAAAACTTCCTACTTTGAAATATGTTTACAATTAATAATAATAATAATAATGAAAGAATATTTTTTATTTATTACATTCACGTGATTAAATGAACTGAGAGAAAATAAAGTTTCAATTAACAAACTGAACCAAACAAATAACTTAACAACATAATTTAATGTGATAATAAAAAACAAAAAAAAAATTTGTCCTTATTTCATTAAATTATAAAATAGGACAATTGAAATGAACTAATAAACTATATTGATTATAATTTTATAAAAATAAATAACTAGTCAATTAGTTAAGTTTTGTTATTTGTTACTGTATGATGTTAGTTGGTTACTATTGAAAACCAAGAAATATTGAATTAAATGTTTTCTTCTTAGAAGAGAATTGACTCAGAACCGTGAACTTTTGAGGCGAAAGCTTAACTAGCTACACAATTTATGGGGAGAGGAGTGGTGGAGTCGACATCAATTGGTAGAATATCCATTTCAATCATTTTATGATATACTACAACGATAAGTTAATATTATCAGTGATAACATCCTTACGTCAGTTGAACTGAAGTATAGTGTCTGAAACGGACTGATTCTAGACATAAGTTCGAAACGATTTTCATCAGTCAAAATGTAGAGTATGAAAACGATTGGTTGAAAAAAGAAAAAATAATATTTATTAGGACTTAAGTTTGGTATACAGGTTTGCATTAAGACAGGACTAATTACAGTTTACTTCTCTATAGAAACCCACCATCTTGTTGATAGTGGTTCTTCTGCTTTACCAGAAGGCTTCTTCAAGTTCGTCTACATAGTCAAACAACCAAGGTGAGAGACTACACTACAGAAGCGTTTTCGATTCATACTGTTATACCTGAATTATGTGTGAAAGAGAGGGGGCACATGCAAGCCGTTGTTTTAGTATGGTCACGGTTATCTTTCTTTAATTTGTCATAAATCTTAACTTTAATTTATATATCCCCTTTTTATCGAAACGCAGCCCAGTGATGCAGATGGTTAGGCTTTCGTAAACCTGAATCACCTGAGGTTGTTCAGTACTCCCCCCCAACATCCCAGGTTTTCAATGGTACCCAACCAACGTCAGTTTGTGACGAACTCAATCAACTAAAACTTAATCTAAATTTCTACAATCCACTTAAATCCAGTTTTTAATTGTTATTATTTCATCATCTCATTCATGTTTATTTAGTGGAAAATCAGTTTAACTTGTTTTTATTACTCTTTAAACTGTTACGTATTACATTGGGAGGTTAAAAAAATAGCTAACTTTCAGAATTGTCTTTTAAGAAAGTATTACACTTCTTTTGAGTGTATGTGTATCATTCATTTTATTTCTACCTCCAACTAAATCTACAAAATGTCATTACATAATTTTTCATTCAGGAACTATAACTAATCAGCCAGGTACCTGTTTTACCAGGTTTCCAGTCATTAAAGTCTCTGTTTAGTTTTTTATTGGTGCACAGTTTGGTCAGGTTTTGTGTATATAAACTAATGAGTGAAATATAGTCTGAATGTCTAGTTATTAGCTCACTTGTCTCGTGTTCTTCACTTTGGTTTGGGGACTAGGAATCACGAAGCGGACGTAAGCTGTAAAACTAATGACCTCGTTATCTAGATTTTCCAGTACTCGTCTCTATTAGGATTAATATTTCTGCGTATTGTGATTGGCCGTGACTGAAGTCACATTATTTAGACATGTCAAAAGTGAGACATTTATCACCAATCACAATGGATGATCGTCACGTTATATCATAAATTGATGGGAGTGGGAATTCTGTCATTAGATACTGGCTGGTTTAGTAGAGCTGATGCTTAATTGGCAATCGTAGGACGTGAAATCTCTGGGTTTGAGTGTGCACTACTAAAGAGTTCTTTAATACACCAAACAAGCTGCCCAGTTTCTCCTGGTTCTTAGTGGTAAACGACCGATATCCGCTTATGATGAGTAAAAACAACTAAATTGTTAAATTCTCAAAGATTCAAATACACCTTAGATAAATTACTTTCCTAAACTATAAAATATTACATAATATCAAATGCTTATCAATAAGATGTGTTGGAAATAATAAAATCTATTGTTAAGTCAATACTAATATCTTTCATTAATTGTTCTCATGATATTTATTACTCTACTGAGCCTCAATTACCATAATCATGCTTAATTCACATGTTGACGAGAAAAACTGTCTTTATTTTGAATTTTTGATTGATATTAAAATGAAAAGGTGAATACTTTCAAATCTAGATATAAATGCTTTGAGCAACTTTTAAATATATTTATGCATCTTCTTACTATTATTTTGTGCTACTAATTTTAGTACTATTATAAAATAATAATTAATACACTTAGTTTAAATAGAGATACCATCAGATAAAGCAGTATACTATTTTTACTATGATTGTGTGAAGAACTAGGGTTTAAACAGGTAGAAATGATGTAACAACAGAGATATCTTATCATATATCATAAAAGCTAATGATTTATTGTTGAATACAAAACAATTTAATAAAACTGTTGCAATTTTGGACTTCCCTCCATATCTTTTCATAACCTTTTACTTAATTGTTATATCTTATTTCACTAATTGTACTGTTACAGCAATAACTGAGTTAACATTATTTGATGTGTTGCTAAAGGGCAATCATTCTAATATCTGAAATCAATACAATTTTAAAGTGAACTGTTTTAGTGCAGCAACTTTATTTTCTATGATTTACTAAAATATCTGTTTGTAGAACTAGTAATAATTATTCTAAGAGTTTTGTACTTTAAACACTCACCAACCATTTACTTATTTGTAGATGGGCACATAAACTAAAACAACTTACTTAGATCCTGATAAACACGGTGATGTTCTTGAGCTCTCACATATTGCACCATTTATTTTTTTGTTTATCAATGTATTTTCAGAACTATTTTGATCATAGTTTTCAATTCCAACGTTTACTGGATCTATATGTTGTAATTCAGTACTATTAGTTTGAAAAACGTTGTGAGCTTCATCGTTTGGTGTCGTCACAATTGACTGAGAATCTTCTGATGAAGTCCCGAAACCTAGACGTGAAGCAATATTTTCATTACAGGTTCCGTTAATCTCATTTCTGAAAGACAAAATAATGTTAATCTTGAATAAAACAACTCATGATGATACTAATTATATAAATTCTGAACTTAAATTCTACATTCACAAATCTCTCATTAAAATGTTAATGCAGATTGAGACAAACGGTGACAGATAACATATGTGAAACCATTTTACTTAGGCTTATTTAAAAGATTACAAAAGTGCTTGGAGTACTAACAACCTTCGCTAATGCTAAATATCTGTAACTGTGTTACTGAGGCTCCTAAAATTTGAAACCAGAAATCATCAAAATGTCTAACTAGTAATTGAGACAACTGAGTTTCAATACTGACGGTAAACACAAATATCTGAAAGTTACGTGGAACATAGTTTGTCAGCTTTTCAGTAACCAAGTATAGAAATATGTCTCACCTCAATAAACAAAATGGCTGTCAAGCTAATAATATAGTAAAACAGAAACAAAAATAATCAGTCGGAAAACAAGCGGCCTCTGAATAAAATTTACACCGCTAATCACTAGTCAAAAATTTACTAACGTATTTTACATGTACTTGTTTTTATTAGTTTCACCTCAATATATTTATTTTGATAATTACCTTTAAAATTATAATCAAAGCACCAAATTTTGTAGAGTTAACATCAAAACTTATCATTTGATGCTAATAAGTCTGTTTTGATGATAATTTCATTTTTATGCAACGTAACGTATTACCCACCCCCCTCCATCCACTCAATTGAGTCTGACTTTTAAATTGGATTATTAATAAATTTGAATTGATAAATACAAAACTTAATGAGAATTCGTTAAAGAAAATAGCCCTCTAATAAGCATCTTTGTCTTAATGTATTAACTATTTTTTACCAGCAGTGGAAGAGAACATTTAAATTTCCTAATATATATGTTTGCGAATAATGATACTAATATTGAGTTATGCTGTATTCAACACAAGTATCTTACTTTCTGTTGCTAGCCAGACATTTTAAATCTTCCTGTTTATTCTTTATCACATCATCCGAATACACTTCATTGTTAGACACACTCGAATCGAGACGTTCTTCTTCTGTTTCCAAAATGCCTTTAAATTTCTCCAGCTCTTTTAAGATATCCTGCTCTTTTCTATGCACTAACTCGACGTCTGAAACGTTAGAACTTATAGAAGCCTCTAGTTCTTGAATGTTTTTCTCATATTTCTTTCTTAAATAAATATTTTCTTTGCTCAAACTTTCCAAAGAATTCTGAAGAAGTTCAGCATGATGTTCGGCGCTATGAACCTAAGAAATTACATATACTTTACAGAACAAACCTTTGAATCCAACTCGGCAATTTGTCGTTGCAAGGTTATCAATTTTTGATCATTCTCCAGACACCTGGATTTCAATGATTGATTCTCTTTCCTCTCCGAGACTAACTGAGATTGAAAACTTGATAGCTGAAAAGACAGTACATAAATTCTTTTAAAAGTCAAATAAAAATACAAGCAAATCTATGAAAACTGAAAGTCGCAACCACAGCCTACTGATTTTTTGTAAATCTCTGCAATCTTCTGACGGTATTGAACAAGCTCTTCCTGAGTTTTGGCACGTAGTTGAGAGATGACAGTGGAAATTGAGGCCTCCTTCTGACGAGACACTTCAACTTGCATATCCTTCGCAGCAAACTGAGAAATATACCACTCTATTCTGTTTTGACTGCGATTAAGACGCTATAAAACAAATAGTGTTTATGTTCTAAAATTAAAATACCTTCGTAACGAGTGAATACAATAACCTGAAGATACATTACCTCATTTGCAAACTTCTTCTGCGCACTTAACTTTAGCAAAGCACTTTGAAGTTGTTTAGTGGTTTCGGCATGTAAATCTTCAGATACTGAGAGCCTTCAATTTTATGAAAGTATTATTGACAGATACTTCTGTTTCAAAAGATCTATTTCCTCTGTAAGTTTTGTTTTAATTGACTCCTTTTCACCCCCATCTGCCTGCAATTGTTGTATATGCAATTTCAATGCAGTAATCTGACTACTTTTTTCAGAAATATCCGTTTTAAGTGAACTTATCTCTAGAAGAAGTTTAGCATTTTTCGATGATTCCATTGAAATCCTTATTAACATAACAATTTGGATATTAATAAACAACCTGTCCAGAAAATGAGTGTCATTCTCTTTCCTTGCTAATAGTTCATCCTCCAAATCTCTTTTTTCGTCCATTACAATATTTAATGTAGTAACTAGGTGATTTATATGGCATTCATAAGATACACGAAGTAATTTAAGGTCGTTTTCCAAAGTGCGTATTGCCTCGTTAAGTGAACTAACATTTTCCTCGTTGTTTAAAAGTTTCACACGCTGAATATACGTTACAAATCGTTCACTCAAATCCTGAAGTTCACTTGTTATACTTTCCATGTCATTCGTATTGCCACTGAGAGAGTACTAAATACTTTATCATACACTTAAACAACTTGATTTTCATTATATGACGTCAGTTTTAGTTTCAGTCATGAAAACAGTAAGTTCAATATCTATATGATAAACCATTTAAAATCAGTTGAGTTTTTTGTGATTGCGTCTTTAGTGTCGACGGACTTGTATTTATATTTTCAATGTATCTTGCAATAGAGATTCAGTTTCTTCTTGAAAATGTTCACCGATAATGCTGATGCCGCTTACTTTGGTAGGGTGTTCTATTCACTGACCAATCTGTAGGAGGTGTGAAAACTCAAGCAATGTTTATTTAATAGTACCTTTAGGATTTGACTCAATACTCTAGATGAGGTCTACTATAGGTAGGCTGTAAAATGCTAAATGTATTTATGCCAAAACACGTGAAAGCTTTGCAAAGTGGTCATTACACGCGGAATATGCTTGCTATTGCTATGTTGCTTATGTCCGACGTCTTCAAAATGTTGCATATGTGACACTATGTCAGGGGAGCTAGCGCATTAACATCCATGAACGTTTAGTCTAATTGTCGTTTGATGTTGGACCTCCTTAATTCTCAAGTAGAATTTGTCGTGACGCCCGTGGAATAAAGTAATAGCTAATATTCGTTCAGAAGTACAGAATGTTGGTTATTAACTTATTATTTCACACTTGTTTATGTCAGGTATTCTGGTTGATTCGATAATAGACCCTAACAATCACATGTGTTGCTACCGCTGACTTGGCTTTTAGGATAAGAATAACTAGAATTCTAAGATCTTACAATCACGACTAATCAAGCCTATCCGAATAACTTATTCGACTCATTACATAAGACACTTTATCGAAAGCTTTGCTGGTGCCTATTAATATTACATCTCTTGGTGGTCCCTTATCGTACTCAGCCACCTAGTCCTCTCTTGCAAAAAAGACGGTTGTTAAGCAGGATAGACTTATGCGGAATCCGTTCTGTTCTTGCATCAAAAGCTTATCAGTCTCCACAAGATAAAGCGGCTAATTTCAATTTATTGTTTTCGAGACCGTAACAATAACACTAGTCAAACTGATAAGTCTAAAGTTTGACTTGAGTCAAACTTACTCATTCTTTAAAGGAGGACTGATTTAAGCATCTTTTCAGTCTCTTAGGAGTAGAACTTGAAAAAAGACATAGAAAAACTTTATAGGAAGTTCTGAAATGATGTTCACCAGCAGTCTAGGATGCTTGCGAACTGGGCCTGGAAGTTGGCATGGTTTATGAGTCCTCAGTGACTTGGAGATAGATTCCCGAGTTACAGACAACGGAACATTTTTGGTATATCAGCACCAAAGTTAGGCAGTGTGAATGCTGATTATGTAATTATGTGTTGTCGAGGTTGTTGCTTGTCGATTTGATATCACGAATTGGTCTGTATTAGATAACCACTGATCACCAGAAAGTATTGAACAGACTTTTCGTCCAAGCATGGGACTCTTAGGCAGTGCGCATCCAAGATCCCGCCAGGAATCAAACGAAAAACCCACTGGCTCGTGTCGAAAGCTCTTCTATCAGACCACTTAGTCAACTTACATTGGTTGATATTTATAACTCAGTCAATTCAGCTCATTAGTGACAAACATCTTTAGGTATTTTCTGGAGTTGTAATTGGACAACGTGACCAACGGAGTTTAATCCATTTAAGTAAAAGGTATTTACCCACCTATTACAATGGATGAGGACGAACAAAGGTTCTAACTATTATAGTTCATGTCCGAAGTCAAAATGTGTCGGGTTTTTGATACGTGAGACAAGAGCACACTTAAGATTAATAAGTAGTTGGTCGCTATCGAAATTTCTATCCTTAGTCTTGAGCCTCGTCCAGTTGATTTAAGGAGCATTAAAGTCCTCTATAAAACGATATTTATCACCTGTGCTCATTGTGGAGGTATGGTCAAACACGATATCAACACCAAAGAAACGTGAATTACGTTAAATTTTTTCTACGATAGGTAAACCATGCTTTAACCTTAATTTTCAGCTAACCACCTCATATGTACCACTGTCATGTGCCTGTAAAGTACTCAACTGCAAGCGTGGGTTGTCAGTGACGTACAGTACTACTCCGCCTTTCCTTTGCAATTATAAATCATATTGGTCTTAACTCTGAAGAAGTGAAGCGAAATCTCTATCCAATACGAGTCGGGTTTCCATGAGAGCCACAACGCTGTGTTTGGTTCATGCATCCAAAAACTTCAATTCAGACAATCTGTTTCTTCGGCTCTGTATGTTACTACGGAATATATCCAGTGCAACTGAGTCATAACCCGATCCTCGAAAACCACACCACCTGTAAACCTTGAATTTTCAAAATATTTTCTCTAGTTTTGGCTATGTGAAAAATCCTTTCCTCCTTGTAGAATTCACAAGAAACCAGCCAGGCCTCAAACTTGATGGTGGATTTCTAGAAATTATATTCCTCCTTCACAAACTTACTTTTATGTTGTGACCCTGGTTTAGATCTGCATAGCTGTTTGATGAAAGTATTTTAGTCAGGAAAATAAACAAGTTCTGGATTCATGAAAATGGTGAGGAAAGAAAGTAGGCAACACGAAGTGCCAGACAATAGGGATATCGCGAAGATAGGGTAGAATTCGTCCTGCCCCTTCCATAAACCGGTTGCTGCACAAAACTAAACTTTGGGCTCATTCATTTTTTGACCAGGAGATGATTGGTTATTAATGTGACTGTCAAAGGTCCAAAATCGACGTGCAATACTAGAATAGACCTTAGTATTTATTTGCGCTTTCTTCTTAAGCGTACTGGTTGCAATCAAAATCTTTGACATTTATCTGTGGGCGATACAGCTCTACCCGATTGCATTGGTCCTAATAAGGTTGAGAAACAAAAATCTTGTTATTATTGTTTTTCTCTTACTGGGTTATGCGCACATAAGCAAAATTCATTTTCTTTTTCTATTATTCTCTTACGTCATGCAGGCTTTCGCTTTATGTTGCTGCTAATACTATGCCTTTATGACTTAAGATTTTTAAAGATCTTCATCATTATTGTTTCTGTTACCTTCTCGATAACATATACCTTCGTTGCTATGTGCCTCAGCTTCAGGCTGTTGGGATGCCATGAGGAGTGAAAAGGGGTTAAGAAAAAAGCACAATAGATGAAGAAAAAGATGAAGAAACGCGGGAAAGAAAGAGAACGGAATGTTAAAAAATGAAAAATTGATAAGGATGACGTCGTAAGAGGAAGATTCGGGATAGCGTGCGACAAGCATTCTTAGTGAAATAAATAAAAATTTAGTTCCAGGTTGATTTATGTGTGGCCTCTGAGTATATTTTCTAGGCGCTGGAGTCTCCAACAATTGGTATCTTGTCGAATCTGAGGCCTGACACTAATGTTACCGTTTGAACTATTATATGGTCTAATAACTGCCACTGCGAAAGTGACACAAGATGGATTCCTTCAGTTCTGTTAGCGTGATGTAAGTATTAAGCGTTATGCTCCACGTCATGCTCAGATAATTAGAGATCTTATAAAGCATATCCATAATCTCAGTAATCAACTTTATTGCTTCCTTCCGAGCTTGTACTGGGGAATCTCCATCACTTTTAAGAGTGGATGTTCAATAACATCATGAATTTTGAAGTTACATCACATATGCGTAATGAATACAGCTAGCGGAAGCCTTTCGCTACCAAAAACGAAGTAAAGAAAATGTGCAGTACTCTCTCGCATTTTCCCGACCTTCGGAAATAACACGAACAAAGCAATTATAGACAATGAAGCCCTTCACTTGATCTTCATCTTGAACACAGCGAAGGAAAATCTCATATTGATGTTTGTACTGTTACACTAATGTTAAAGACTTGAAGAAGCGTAGGGACCCCTGTAAGATACAAACTGTGGCAGCAACTATTTAATTTAGAGTCAAAAGTTCACTAGAGTGTACAACGAAACGGATTAAAAGGAATAAATACACTTTCAGGCAGAGAACAACGAATTACATTAAGAAAATGTTACTTAGAGGAATTTTCACAAAAATTATTAAAAAAGATCTTACAATTCCTGTTGATATCCTAACGAGGAACCTAGCGTTAAAGCCTTGGGAAACTATCCCACCAGCACGTTTTAGCGGCAACCGTAGTCGGTGGAAACAGCCACCTCTTATCCATCAGTGATGTGATAAAGAAGGTCTGCTACTTTGTCGATGTTGGCGCCGAATTCAGCGTCCACATGGCAAATTCATTCGATCGCCAATACAGTATTGCATCTAACCTACAAGCAGCAAGCAGAAAAATAATAGCCACGTATGGCAGGAGATATATCCACTTGAATGTAAGTTTTCGAAAACCCATACACTAGATTTTTACCATCGCTATCATAGGCACAAATTTAATGAGCCACCACGACTTGCCTATGGACCCTAGTAGAAGGAGGCTAGTTGACAGCAATGAAAAGCTGTACGTTTGTGGAGCCACAGCTCCAGGTTGTGGCCTATGTTTTTTTCTGTTTTAAGCAGAACTAAATAAGGCAACGTCGAAGTCATCATGTGTAACCAGCAATGTTACACATTACATCACAACTGCAGGTTAACTTGTATTCTCCAAAGTACGTCGACCGACACCCGAAAAATTGAGGGCCGCGAAGAATAAATTCGATCATATGATTGACCTGGGGATAATCCACCTACCCAGTGACCCATGGTCATCCACATTACATATAGTCCTGAAAAAAGATATCAATGTTTGGCATCCCATCAGTGAGTACTGACTACTCAATGCTTAAACTACGCCTGTTCGTTACCCGTTCCAACACATCCACGATCTAACAGCCACTTTGAAGGAAATGGCAGCTTTTTAAAAATCGACGCAGAAAAGGCGTTCGATTAAATTCCAATGACTGGTAACGACATAACCAAAACTGCTATCATATCTCCATTTTGCCTTTACGAATTATTTCAAATGTCTTTCGGCATGACAAATGCAGCAAGACATTTTAGTATTTTATTTGCGACGTGTTCAAGGTTTTGGCTATCTTCTTGCATACGTCGACGACTGCTCGACAGCAAGCCCAGATGAGGAAACTACCTTTGAAAACTGTTCTTTAGAACATTATTTTAATTATTATGACTGCGAACAGTATAAACATTTCATTTCTATGACTGTTATGTTTCCTTTGCCAAGTTCTCTCATTTGTATATTTACTCTTAAGATATATTGTTTATTTACTATGAACTACGCTTACTTAATTGTTTACAAGTTGTACTCATTCACTGCCACTCCTTCCCTTGATCTGTACCAATGTTAGATTTGTGGTTGGTTTACCGTGTGGTCTGGTTTTATGTATATATATAGGCATGATTAAAATATAATACGATCTCGGCTCCCAGATCTCGCTCTCTCTGTTTTCTGGTTTACAATTCTGGTTCTTCTATTGTTGGCCTGGGGGCGAGTGGGCTTATGTCAGTCACTCATTATCAACTAGATACATCTCACTGGCTTCCGTTACACCCACCCAAAACCCGCTGTCTTTCTTCACGCCATAACATATACTGATAAACGACATATATCTGGAGTTAATACTGTAGTTGCAAATGCACTATTACAAATACATTCCTTGAATTGTATCCAAGAGATCAAACATCTTGGACTAGATCGACTTCAAACTGAAGATAACGAGTTCCATCACGAGTTATCTACAACAACGTCCAAACTTCAAATAAAAACGACTAGGAAAAGTGAGAACACTTTACTTTGTGATTCTTCGATAGATATAGCCCGTCCAATCATCCCCAGGAGTTATCGACGCATCATCTATGACACATTGCACAATTTCTCTAATACTAGAGTTCGTGATACGACTAAGCTGATTACCCAGTGATTCTGCTAGCTGACGATAAACAAAGATATCGAAGGGTGGGCACGCTCCTGTGTTGGCCTGCGAAAAAAATGAAGTGATGCAGCATTATATGAATCGCCGACTCGCGAATCGGTCACGTCCACCTTGATCTGGTAGGACGTCACTTTGTAGCCAACACATTCTCTTATCTTCCGACATGCGTGGACCGAGCCGCATGTTGGCCAATAGCAGTTCCAGTCAATGACATTACTAGTGAAACGACTTCTTATGCATTCGTCGAACGATGGTTAACAAACTTCGGCTGCCCATCCACAATAACGACAGATCGTGGACGTCAGTTTGAATGTGGATTGTTCTGCTCACTGGCCAAACTCCTTGGAATTATTCATTTATAAACTAAAGCCAACCATTCGCAATATAACAGATTAGTCAATTAATTTCACCGACAGCTGGAAGCTTCACTGTCAGCCACGGACATCCCAAAATGGACCAACGCTCAACCTTTACTTTTATTAGGAATTCACAACACCGTAAAACATGTTGGGTGCAATGTTGCCAGATTAGTCTACGGAACGTCATTTTGATCACCAGATGAATTCGTAGAAACTGCTTCCACCTCGGCACACCTGGATCTCTATTCTTAAATGAACCGATTACATCTACATTTAAGCCATTCGAAACCTGAAAACAATTGACAGATGCGTTTATCCAAACAGCCGTAATATATAGTGCACAGGTTTTTGTACATCGCGGTGTACTATGCCGACTTCTGGACACAATCTACGAAGGGCCATAGGAGGTCTTGAAAAGAGAATCTAGGTGCTATGCTATCGACTAACATGGACAGAATGAGAACGTCAGCACTGACCGCCTCAGGGCAGCCTACCTGGAAGACATGTTTTTGATATTGATATCTCTACAGTACACTCGAAACTTCATATAAACGAAGTCACCACGCCTCAAGTAACGACTAACATGCAGGAGGAAACTCCGAGAAGCTTCATAACATAGAGAGCCAAACATTCTGTTAGAAATGTACGATTTCCAGAACACTTAAAAGAATATTATATATATTCCTTTCCTCCTAATTTCTCACTCCCTACGTTTTAATAAGCCTTTTCCTAAAAACTCAAAAATAATAAATGAAATTACTCTTCTTACTTTACGGTAGGCATTTTACACATTTCGGAATGTTTAAAAAATGTATTTGAAAATGTCTTATCCATATGGATGTTGTCGTAATTTTAAACTATTTCGAAGCTGCATTGAGCTTCCAAGTTCTTTTTATGTATATACATATATACGAAATGAACATATTTATAAATTTTCCTTTTTAGTGTACTGTCTCGCCTGGAAGGGAAAAGAACATTGAAGGAAAAGTATATAGTTTGTACAAAATATGTTCAGATGGTGCACGAAATCGCATGCTATTAAAGGTACATTTACCAATGTCTAACGCACTGAGTTTTAAACTTGGCTGGTACGTCGTAGGGTCCTCACGAACTTATTAAGGGAAAAGTGAGTTGTAGCGTTAAATTATCTTTTAAATAAATAGTTGCATCGGCTCTCGACATTGATGCTGGTCATGTTTGTTTTACCAGACTCGACTAGTTGAAGGAGACCGGTCACGCATCACTGCCAGATCACGACACATAACTGCGTATGTAACAACTCGCTCTCTAGTTAGCCAGCCTAGACGGCGTTATCTCATTAGCTCCCCTACACTTACGATCAAATATAACATCTACATCCTTCGTTCCCATCTGATTTATTTATATTCGTAAGAATGGGTTCAGTCGATAGAAGTTGCTCCGGTTATACGACAAACGTAAATTGGTCACATACCGGATGCACTTCAGTTCAAAACCAAGTGCCCTTAATTTTACCATTTCATCCCAGGTGAATTTGCTGAAAATACCATGCTTTGTACTTTCACCCTATTATCTGTTGCATATAAAGGAAGTCAATGATGGGGACTATCGTTAGTTCCACTCTAAGATACTAGTTATCAATTCCGGCTGTTTTACCTTCGAGTCACCCTACGCTACTAAAAGAATTTAAGACTTCCATGCCCAAAATCGTGGTTTTGTTCATCAATACAGTCAGTTTGTTAGTGGCTTCGTGGATGTATTCGGTAAAGGTAGATAGCAAACGCTGATGTCCATAAGCTTGATGACCTTGTAATTATTAAGAAAGCTTGGTGACTGACCAATACAGGAAACATTAACAGTAAAACGCATGCACAAAAAAATATTTCGTTTATACTGTCTCCAAAGAAATATTCATTTTTTGCGCGTAAACGATGTTATAGCGCTGCGTCCAAGGTTGTTTACTGAACTAGAGATTTGTGAAACGCTTAGATTTACTCTATGATCGTATCCTAAAATCATGTCAAAAAGACAGAACGAAATAAATTGACCTTAACTAGATTGTTACGATAATACTGGTTTATTACAAACGATCAAATATTCTTGAATCCTTCAATTCACAGTAGCGTACCGAATACACTAAGGGGCTTTGTCTTTTCGGGAACAATTGTTGACTTTGAGTAGCAAGAAATTTTGCCTGTTGAAAGTGAGTAAGTTTTGAACACTAATATATTAAGACGCTTTTGGGTGTTTATTTTCTTCTTGATACGGTTTGAACAAATCACCACTCTCAAAAGTATTGAGTACGTTTCCGATAGTTCGTGATATGTAACAGCTACCACATTGTTGGATGGTTGTTTGTGATCAGAATGTTGCGTAATTGAGGTATGTAGAAAGTCATATAATCAGCGATAAATAATAAAATATCACGATAATAACAATTACATTTATAATGTGGACTCAAACGGACGTATTCAAAGGTGATGACATTGGTGACACAAGTGGATGTATGATACGTGGAGTGCTAATAAGTTATCAGGCAACATTTGGTCTAGACAATGGATAGAACCTTGAAGATGGGTAGGCTCGACGATATTTTTTGCCTTAAGACGGTTGGTTGTAAGTCCTATAGGTTGCGACGAATAGTCCAGAGTTAAAAACGCCTTGCTACGTTCTAGTGGACTGAAGCGTTGCATAGGTTTTCGTTATATCCCCTAATAGTTGCCACTCGTACCAAGTGTGTTGGTGTGTGGCCTTAGTCTTGCTCTGCTGTATTGTTTGTGAGATACTGTCCCTAAAGATAGTCCTACTTTGTTCTCTGGGTTGTGGAAACACAATACGACTTCTGAATGCTAAGTTGTCTGTTGACTTGTGTCCATTATTTGAGCTTTAACAAGTCTTGTAGTCCCCACACATCGTCACAACGTGTAGCTATCCATAACTACACGACGTCTACATAAGTCGGTATTGATTAGATGATTCCTTCGGCAAAGCCATTGACGGAGAGAAGCTAAAAAGCCTCGTGATAACTCGTTTGGAGATTCCTGATGTTATTCGCCTCCACATTGACGTTATTCTGTCCACCTTGGTTCAGGATTCTCGATCTCGTAAATAATTCTGTAACCATAATAGTTACGTGTCTGTGAACCTTACACATTGTGTCTCCATCAAAAAGACTGTAGTGCTGTGTCGAATGCCATGGCGAAATTGAAGAATATTGTGTAAATGGAGGTTGTTTAGCTCCATCTGTCACAGGTTGCCGTCCTTGATATAGGATGTTTCCCCAAAGTAGTGTTATTCTTTGTGGATGTCTCTATGTTTATCGATGGACTTTTACATTGGACCATAATTCAGAATTTCTAATACCTTTGTCAGTTTTGGATGCAATATATCTGGTCTGTATCAAGTTAGTTCCCGTCTGTCCTCCTTCTTTGAATATTGGCATTTGTTCTCAGTCTTTAAAAATGTGGTATGTTGCAGACTACCCCACATATTACCTCTGCACACCACATTAATACAGCCGGGCATATGACTTTCGCAGCCTAGGGCGTTACCTTGACTAAATGATATCAGTTAATGTAGGATTGTAAAGTGGTCATTGTTAAGGATTGTTTGTGGCTAGATAAGCATCCTAAGGTAAGTGGTGATGACTCATCGTAAACCACGGCATGAGGATCTGTTCCATCTCTTAGTTGGTAAGACTGCCTCAAGCCCCTTTGGTGGCGAAGACCCTTTGATTTGCCAACTTTCGTTGTGCAACGAGTCTTCATAAATGCTTTGGATTTTCTCGGCTATGTTGCCTTGTATGACCTCTCATCGTCTATTACACTCTCATTGTATCTGTGCTGTAGTGCTACGTGCTTCGCTCCTGTTAAATACATTCCAGTTCAATGCCTCCTTTTACCCAGGAGGCTCTTGTCTACCCGTTTCGTCGAGAGGGGGTGGTGTTGGATATAGCCTCCAGAATGATCATTTTAATTTACTCTCCATTGTTTATGTATGGACAGGTTATCCCTAGTAGTTGCGTAAATCATCTTACAACAGCAAGGAAAAAGTAGATCAACCTCGGGGTAGCGCTCGCCAAAAACGATGCCGAAAGTGACTACTTCATGTTCACTTCCATAGTGTCTTGTACTTGGATGTTTTAGATGGAACTGGTGGTTCGGTAGTGAGTAGTCCAGCATTGATGATGTCCAGTCTTGACTTCCTATAAGACTATTCAGACCCCATGCTGATTACGGTAGCAGTGAACTATTTATCGAGCTATGTCTGAGACTTTAGGTGATATGGCTCAGAATTGTTGGCAATGGCGTAGGTGCATCCACTTCTTGTTTTCGTCCATATTCTAAGTTTCTGAACTTATCAAAATTTTCTTTTTAATGAATCTTAAATGTTATCTTTGATCTCTATTCCTTTCGATTAGTACTAACTCTGTTACTACCTCCCGTACCTTGGGATTCGATCGGAAAACTTAATCTCTATCTGCTAATTGAGGCATGGCAACCTGAACTGATGTACACATGTACCAAGTTTCACGTAATTAACTGTCTGACTGACCGTAGTTTAGTGCTTACGTAGCTCTGTAGTTTCTTTAAAGCAAAGTACTAATGTGCTGGATTTCCTAAGGGTTTTGCAGATCATGTTTTATTTTTTTATATTAATGCGCTAGTTGCATTCCAAGTCTCCACACTTAATTCCTAGCTAATCAGTGACAACGGACAAATCCTAAATTTTCCAAATCAAAGGGGGTTCTTGGTAATCTATAAGCGGATGACATCAGTTTTGGTTGGATTCATTTTTTACCATTTTTACCATCCTATACATTACACTGAATATTTTCTTACCTAATAATGTTTACATAAACTACTATTTTTACAGATAGTACATTAGTGGAGCAATTATCACTCGTAAAATGTGTACACTAAGTCGGAAAAAACTACATTATTATTTGGAAAATGTCAAGACATTCCGAAACCCAAAGCTTGAATTTGAACAATACTGCACTTCAGCGCAAGTCGCAGGTTAGTTAACAAGTTACCAAATATAGGCTTTCCACTGTAGCTGATATCTTGTTTAATGTCCAGATGATGGATAATGCGTTAGAAGGCATGTCAGTCGCAGATCTTGGATGCGGTACTGGAATGTTATCTATTGGTGCTAAACTCCTTGGAGCTAGGTAAGAAACTGAAACTCGTTCAATTCCAATAGTAGGTATCAGTTGTGTACTTGGATTTGAAATCGATGAGGACGCTGTGACGGAGTTTCGATCAAACCTAGAGACATATGAAATGTTAGATGAAAGTATTAACATTACTTTATGTGATGTAGTACGCTTGTTCCGTGAAAACAATAACAAATTTGTTGATACGGTTATCTTAAACCCTCCGTTTGGTACTAATCCAGATAACAATGGTAACGTTGGACTGATACATTGGCCTTATTTTTCAGGTGCTGATATGGCATTCCTACATGCTGCGTTGTCCATCGCACACTCTAACGTATATTCTCTCCATAAAACAACTACACGAAATGTAAGTTGATTTTTAAGATACTGAACATTTATAATGACTGTTTTTCTGAGTCGATGATTGGTGGATTGAAATTAGAAGAGGCTAAAATTCGAGAGAATAGCTGTAACGGATACTCGACCAATACTGTTTTGTGGGCTAAATTATCCCTCCACCGCTAGGGATAACCGCATATCATTTCCAAAGACCTTATAATGTATTGCTTTCAAGCTCGTTTAACGAATAAACTGATATTCAGTATTAAGTCATTAATCTGATGAGATCTTACTAATTTGTAAACAGAGCTACATTATTTCGTAAGATATCATCCCAACTTAGATATATATTGGCTCATCACAGTGATTTCCAGTAAAAACTGCCTACAGTATGGCGTAATGATGACTAACTTTTAAAAACGATGTAAACGTGTTCTAACGATACTCAACACTATTAAATTATTACAAATAGTTGATTCTTGTTACAAATTTAAACAAAACAAAATATAGTTAATCTTATGAATACTACTATTGTGTACTACTAAAATGGCCAACATCATATTTAGTTTAAAATCTTCACAGGCTTCTCACCGTCTATTAAAAGTCTTTAGCGAAACAACAGATATCCAGTTAACTCGTGAGTAACACACGATTTGGTACAAATGTATATCGACTCAAGTCTTCACACTTCATAACAGAGACGAGAAAATTAACAGTAAAGAGGTTGGACTAGTAGCAGAAAGCTACACTAAAAACCAGACGTACAAATTGATTATGAAAAAACGAACAAAATCAAAAAAAAAACAAGGAGCTAAAAATTTCATTGTCTAAAAGTTAAGAAAAGATAAAATATATCTTCATGTTTACCATTAAAGCTGATTTTTAATCATTACTGTAAAACCAGTCATAAAGTTTACAATTTCCGATTCGGCTCTAAATATATCTGTTTGATCACTGCTGACGTTCAGCCTACTTCGATGTTGCGCTACATATATTATATATTTGTGAACAATCTTAACTTCAATCACACAATTCATTTGTACTTACGACCCCAAGAAGTGAGGAGATAAATGGCTACTAAACCATCTGTACATTCTGGCTGTTGTTCGTTTCTTAGATCATTCTCACCAGTTGTTTACAGTTAAGACAAAACATTGACTAACAACAACGTAGAAATTGATGCTAATATTGCCCTATTAAAAATTGTAAAATAGTTGATGAAGCTTTGCTGAGCTATAAAGATACTTTAATTAGACACTAGCGTTACAAACATTTCTATTGTCTCCTGTAAATCTTGATATGGTTAGCACACTCTGTTAAGCGTCATTACTGAAAGTCTTTAGACTGGGCAGTCAACTTAGTAGGTACACAAAAACTACTGCTACTATAAATATTAATGTTATTGATACAGTAGTGTAAACGCAAGGTCCTAAAGACCTTGCTATTTAGAAATTGTATACAATAGTCTGCGCTGATTAACAATTTATTGTGATGTACTGTAGCTACTGTAAACAATAAAACTTATTTGTATTTACTGTTTTTATCTAACTGTATAGCATGTTCTACGCACGATACATAATACTGGTGCACAAGCCAAAGTAATTGCTGAACTTCGTTTTGATCTGCCTCGTTCATACAAACGTCATCGTTATGATACTGTAGATATTGCTGTTGACTTCATTCATTCTTGGTTTTAAATTTCAATAAACTTACTTGCAATGTGTGCCTTTTTATATTATAACTCAGGTGGGTGATTATCAAAAACATGTAATTTGTTGTGCATGATAAGTATACAACTAGATATTACAAAACCCCATTTACAAGACTTGTAGTGCTCTTAATTGTTATCGCACAGATGACCAAGAACACCAACGATATCGTCGCATTTTATCGGGTAACGCATTGTAACGTCCAGGTACAGGCTGTGGTCTTTGTATAGTTTGTGCATATAAGGCCTCATACATATCTTGTTCTTTACGGATTGTATATTCCGATCGACCAGGATAAGAACATTTTAACTTAAAATAATCTGGTGAGCTTTTACGTGAAGCAAGATCGATAGGTGGACCAATAGGTCGTATTTTTCGGCCGAACCTTCCTGTTTTACGTTGCCATAATCCGCTGCGTTGCTTAATCCCTCTCCACTTTTTCTCACCGAATTTACGAAACCTGTACATAATATTAAAATAAAAAAATTATGACAAGTTTAAACGTGTAAAATCTTGAAATCCGACGTATTCTATAGGAATCAACAACTAGTTTGCATATTGTTGGACAAGTTACATATAAGTAGGATTATGGTCTACGTTAAATTTTAGTTGGCAAGCGGAATCCAAGAGGCGCGTTTAATCCAATTTGAGACTTGTCAGCCGGGTGTGCCTCCATCGCAGTGTTAATGTTCACACCGGGACTCGAATCCCGTCTCATGTCAAATGCCGCCGCATTCATTTCTAAGCTACTGAATCCCGAAAGCCACTCTTGTACAGCGGGTACGTATATATAATTTGGAGGTATTGTTATTTTTCCGTTGATTTGTTATCGACTATAGCTGAATCGAGACTATCCACTCAGGATGCACATATGGAAACAACAATGTCAAATCAACGGGAACATATTCGAATACCTTAAAACTATATAAGTAGAAGTAATTAATAACAAAATGGCTAAGTACAATGCTTTTTGTCAATTATTTTTTTGAAGCCGGAAAAATGGTAAGTTGAATAACTTCTACATATTTTCATTGGAAGTAAATGAAAGAAGCTCATATTTAGTATTCAGGCTATAGTTATAATCCTAAATCAAAGTGAATTAGGGAGATTATAGTTTCATTATGGTTTCCACAGCCGCAATTACCGACAGAAGTTCATAAAAACAAATTTGTCTACCATCCAAAAACTTGAAATATAGTCAATAGAATACTGTTATTACTATACAGAATAAAGCTGTAGATATGCATTATTATGAACAGAAATTCAATTATTCAGTTAACTTACTTAAATTGGTCATGATGTTGATTGGAAACCTGCCCAACAACAGACATGCATGTTGGCAAAAGTTTATATATCTTACGTTTTCCATTTGTTCGAACAAATACAACATATTCATCTTCTAGTTCAACATTGGAAGATGTAGAGTTTAATTCTTCACTTAATTTTGAACCAACATACTTTCCACGTCGAAACACTGTTGCACTAGATCCTGCCGTCCGACAGAATAAAGCACCTTGACCAGGTTTTATCTCAAATTGACTAATAACTGTTCCAACTGGTAATGCACCAACAGGGTAAGCATCACCTTCCATCGGATCAACTATGTTTTAAAGGAAATCATATTAAGATCAATTTAAAGTTATTGCAACCAGTGTCTACGCGCTACTTTGCTCTTATTTGGTAAAGTAACAGTTACAAAAGTACAAAAAATAGACTCACTAGTATTTCCAAATGTACAACAAAATTACGGAATTCTATTCGCATTAACACTTTATCCAGTATTGAGTAAAAAATATCTGGTTAAAAGGAAATGTGCCTTATTGATCGAAATATATTGATAACTTATTAAAGTCCCCGTAACAGTCACCTGCTATTTCGAAAGATTATCTTTGAACTACTAGTTCAGAATTGAAGCTGGATCGTCAGTGCTAACCAAATTTAAATGTCATAGTTTATCTACCCTTATTAAAATATACATTGTGTACGAATAATGAATGGGATCTATGTGGCTCTGAATCCGCAACCAAATGAGAATATTTAAATTAATAATGTCAATGTGGTTCTACCATAATTCGTACAAGGGGGAGGGCTGTTTTTCTGTAAATTATGGTCGATAAGCAGATCACATTATGCTACTGGGAATCGAACCAAAAACCTGATTTTGTATGATGTAGACTACTTCTATGTGGATTTACGTTTAATGTAAAAATAGCTTTTTCAGTGACCTTAGAATTTATGAAAAAAAAGGTTTTTTCATAAGGTTTCTACTGATTAGAGGGATTTTTTGTGAAACGATAGACATTTGTAGAGACCCAGATTATTCTCTGAACATCAACTTTTACACTGCACATTTCATTATGTGTCCATGTTCAAGTTGTGATTGAACTCTTCTCTTCCAGCCTGTTTGAATCTTGGTCGCTTGTTGAACTATTTTGGTTTCAAATACATTCCTATTTAGTTCTTCGTGTGTACACCCGATCAACCATATATGTGCGTGAAGTTAATTAGCAAACAAGAATTATGTGCACATACGTTTTACGTTTAGGTGACCCTAGCGCAACCACAGTTCAAAAACGTTGCTCTATTTAATACAGGCAATAAAATAAGTGCTTGCATAAAAAGATGCTTTATTTTTATCTACGTACCTACCTGCGATAAGGTGAAAATTTTGTTAACTGAATTTAGGAGCGTTAATCATAAACACATGAAATATATACTGCATGTGTTCTGAAATCCCATCGCATTATAACGTTTTGTAGGTGTACAATTTTTTGGTGGTTCTTTTTACTTGAAAGCAGCATTTGACTCTGTAACCCGAGAGCATCTATGACAATGTATGTCGCTGAAAGATGTACTATAGATGTACATAAATCTTGTGAGAGCTCTTTACTCGGACCCTAGTAGTCAAGCCAGAGCTATTGATGAACTGTTACCCGAACTTGCAAATCGTCGCTCCAAGACTGGTCTGCGCCAGGCACCTGAACTAAAGTTAAGGAGTGAAGCAGTTGAGTACATTGACTGCTTCACTTATCTTGGAAGTATTGATTGTTATATCTTGAAGAAATCAGACAATCATAACACATGAGAAACATTGACCTCGATAGTACCAGTCAGCGTGCACACACGTCTGCTCTCTGACCTGTAGTCCTCAATGCCGGAATGAAGTGAATAACGGAAAACAATAGTGACTAGGAACTGGAGGCATAGATACATAATTAACTGATTATAGTTCATGAATGACAAGTGATGTGGTAACAGCTTACGGGTATAGTGGGGGGTTAGGGTGATGGGAACATGACAATAATGGTAATGAAATAATCGGTAAACAAATACTGAGAACAGATGAAACAGTCAACTGGAAAATAGTTCAGAAAGTTAGTTACTGTTCTTGAATTGCCGATATAACATTGATCAGCTCTGATAGGTTAATGTCTGATAGTTTTGGCACATATTCATAAAAGGTGGTTTGGCTTATGCCGACTTGCATCACCAGTGACGCAGGCGAGATATCCGTCTAATCATTAAATGACAAGTATACTGCGCAGTTATTCGTCTTACCTTACTGCATGGATAAGAAAACGTGACAATTAGAAATCAGTCACCTTTATAGGTTGCTAGTATTCAATTATCGATGTCACTGAAACATCGGTAGCGTTTCCTGGCATCATTAAGTTAGTTATAATGAGGTAAGACGCTATGTATTAAGGAAAGATGGAGAATCAGTTGATGAGCTTGTGAATCCTCCCATCGACTGAGGTGGTTAACACTTGTCTTACATATACCTAACCGCCCTCTACTTTCGACGCACCACTCTGACTGATATTAGAATAGAATGGGAGTTAGTAGCGGCAAAAAAACCAAAACATGAGATCCGTCCATGAAATCGACAACTACTAATCTGAGTCGTGTTGGTAGATGCGGACTTCCGTGCGAATACCACAACCAATGGCGGGAGACTCTGAGTGGTAGATCTCTGTATCGGCTATAGCGAAGCAGGCGGATTCACTCATTGTCGTCTCTTAAATTATCAGTTTCAAATTATTTTACACCGTTCTTCCCACGAACTAATTCATTCTCCTTCGACCGTATTCTAACATGTTCACGTTTTTTTCTTGCTATCATTAACGTAATTACTACGTCTAACAATTTTGTGCTCATCTTACTGTTTCTTCTGAGGTGTGGCAACTTGAACCGATGCACGCATATGCCAGATTATATGTTGTAATACACGTAGATATACAATTTCCCAGTAGGAAAACAATATAACGGAATGTATGATTGAAACGACTATTTAAACTTACACTGAATGTAAATCACCTGAAATGAAGGTGATAAGTAAATCAACTAGCGCACAGATGTGAATTGATTTGAACGGTAGTGTATCCTATTAAATTATCGTAACTTCAAAAACGGAACAATTAAACAAAGCGGTTGCATGAAGTGTTGAATATAAAATATAAAGTTGACGAAACTTCTCATTTGTTTTTGCTAAAGTACGATAAAGAAAGCCTACTTCTTCGTACATTACTGAGACTAATAATTAATTTTCTTTGTAAGTTGAAGCTAATTTCAAAACAAACCACCATGATATCAGTCTTTGATTCATGTTGTGATTAATAATGAAAGCTTGTCGAGTATCATAGTCATGTACATCACTTTGGCGATTACATTTAACTAGTTTGTGTCAAACTTGGATGCAACTTTGTAATAAACAAAGTTAGCTAATCATTCATCAGTGATCAGATAAGATAATCTCGACTACATTTCTTGGACATATTTGTACAAAAAGAGCTGAGGTTAATTTTTTCTATTATCCTCCTAAATGATCAATGAAATTATTCCTTCTAATCTATAACTAAAAAGAATGTTTCAAAAACAATTATTATTTTCATGTTGTTAACTGTAAGATTGAAAGGAAAAAAGACAGAATTCATATAGTGAGTGTATAAAGTTATACCTGGAATAGCTGGGATATCTACATGTGAACGAATAATGTCTCCGGGTTTCATGTTAGCAGTTGCAATAATCCATCTTTTCACTTCACCTGAAGCCACTAAAGCAATAAATGGATGCCTCCACCATGTTTTCTTGACCTTTATATTAAAAAAAAGAACTATAAACGTAGATGTAAGAGTAGTTATCATGAAAATTATATTCTTACCGTCTCTTTTTAAGAACGGACATTAGATTCTTTCTAAAGATATCTTCCTAAAAGCTGACAAAATTACTTTCATTTACTTTAAATAGCTTTTTTTTTCTCACTAGAATATCAAATTTGATAAAGTGAATTACCTTGAATGTACTTATTCAATAACTTGCCCTGTTTTTATGATGCTACAAAATAACACCACAATAGTCCATTATGTAACATTAGTACGTAAAGAATAATATGAATTGAAACTGCTTAGAATAGGTTTGTCGAACAATAGTTCAGTAAGTTCCAGTATCTATATTCAGAAAAAATGAGTGTAGTGTGTTTAATAAAGTGTACAGAAATCTAGCCTATAGAGCATTTAGTGTAAAATGTCTTATCTAATAGAGATTTGAACACTTCACAAAATTTTCCTTATAATTGCGGATGGGTCACATAAAATCTGCTTTGACTTTAATGATTATAAACACTAACCTGTAAAACTAATTCTTCATGGATATTTTTAGTTGACCTATGTCTTGAACGATTGTGATCTACCATAAACCATGGACGATTTAATCCAGTTGTGACATGTTTTAGCTGAATTTTACCTGAATATGAAAAAAAGAACAAAAGACGAGAAGTCACATGTAATGTCTGTGACTGGATAATCATCTTATCACTACTGTGTTTAAGAGGTTACAAATACTCTAGAAACCTGAAGGATAATATATATATCCTAATTTTCTGTACATAATTTAACTCTTGCAGTAAAGTGTTTTTGCAGTATTTCCCGCCTTCTCTCTCGTGTTCCTGTTGACGAGTAGTTTCAGACTGGGGATCGTATTATAGCTTAGGAGTGGGATCGTGCGGTCAGCCTAGACAAAATAACAATTGACAACGGAGATCTTGCGGTCGATAAAAAAGATTTAAACCACGCGTCACAACGAAGTGGCGACGGGCACTGAGAGAAGATTGATTATTTTTCGAGAACTATTTTTCTGTAAACTATTTGACTATTTCTGGTTGGATTTAAAGTGAACAATTTATTTCTCTTATCATTCAGTCCCTTCTACCCTATCCTCCCGTTTGACATATTAACTGTTAGTATATCATTTCTTACTGATGAACTATGGTTAATCAACTGTATATACGTACTCCACTATATATATATATATATATATATATATATATATATATATATCCCCAACATTAAACAAACTGTAGCTTCTAATCTGCCATTTTATTATGCTTGTGCTTATTTAAACCAGTACTTATCACTGCCTACTAAAATCGCATGTAAATCATCAGTGTACTAGTTTCTATAGAGCTATGGTGACGTTTATGTTTACACTAACAAAAGTTATAAAGTTTATTTAACTCAACAACTTCTTGTGAAAGGTATTAAAAAACATAATAATGAATATATATATATTACCATCAGGTCCACGTCCACCTGTTCTTATAAATGGAAGTGCATCGGCTGTATACTGAGAGGGATCTCTCATTTTACAAATTGCCCAATAGCGACTAACTGGTCGAGGATGAATTATTCCAGGATGACGATGTAGACTGCAGCTCGTTGATAATTCACATTTATTAGGTTGCAGAAGACTTAACCTATGTATTTTTTTTTCAATTTAAAAGAATATATGAACGAATCTTATTAACAGATTACAAGCCTCTCATAAAAGATATATTTCGGAAAAAAATTATAAATACATACTTGTTTCATGATTGTGGATGTCTGGATTTACTTACTCAGTAGATAACGAGATGGCATTTGAACCGAGTTGACTGTGTTTGAGTGCCAGTGCGACCATTAACACTCAAATGCAGGTATATCTAGTAGATGAGAACTAATTGGTATGTGACGTGAGCCCTGAATTCTACTTGTCAGTCACAATTCGGATTTAACAGAACGGACTGTTAAGTCTCACTTAACTGACTAAGGTTAACCAACCACAATCACCATCCTCACTAAAAAAATATTTTTTGTATACGAATGTTTATTATTTATTATGAAATAGTAGTTCTCGTTGTGTAACAGTTTACCGCCGAAGTTTGATGTTGCTATAAACACTCGTACGTATAACTTGTTTATCATTATTATTCTAATACCCTGAAAGTGTTAACCAAGACTTAGTAATTGCTCAACTTAACTGAACCTTATCATATCGTATCACTTTTCTGAATCTGCATTCGTTTACATCACCTTGAATTCAAAAGGTGATTGTAGTTACATATATGCACACTAATTTATTCATTTCAAATTATTTACATAATGTAAAATATGAACGAGTGGAATCGTTGGCACTAAGAAGCGAGCTTAACTGGTATCTTGGTGACTGATGTTTATATTCGTCACAGACTTATTTTGGTCGAGTACCACACAAAACTAGGGAGCACTGGATAGCTATTTCGATCTAGACAGAGACTCTACGGCTATACAGAATCGCTGTGAAACCTAAAGGTTCTGCGTCCGATCTGCAGTGGGGTCGTGGGTCCGCAGTACTAATAGGTTTCATCCAAGGGAGACACACTAGTTTAATGTTCTTTAGCTTGCAACGATATCCGACCGACATGAAATTATAATAAATATATACAGCGAATTCATAGCAATCTCTGCGAGACCGATTTAACTTGTTTCTTAATGATGAAGATTCCATTAATCAGAATTCTACATTATGTCAATAATTTGAAATGAGTAAACTAATGTGCTTGTATGTAGATGAAATAATATGAATTCACTGAATTCTTCGAATGCTGCTGATCGTGAATTATTTAAATCACAGCAGATTATTCACTTCGAGAATTTCACTTAGGTTAGATGACAAACGTGACTGCGACAGGTAAGTGCAAATGGTTAAATTGTTGTGAATGTTCAAAAATCGACAACAATATTTAATACTACAGAAGTAGAATAATGCAGAATATTCCTTTACATAAAGCTCTACATTATAATGCAAATACAGACACTGATTATCAAGAAGATAAATATAACTGATTTAACAGCCTAAATCCTATGCAAAACATAACAGAGAAGAGTAGATGAAAATTAACTTACGTAGTTAGACACGTTGGTGCAAAATTCAGTGATTTAAACAACTTGATCCCCAAATCACGGTTTGTGTTTAAACGTATGCAATTAGTCAAATGACTATATAAATTCATTTGAATACCTAAAATAAAACAACATACCACTGGTAGGTTATCAGTGCTTGAAAATACAATGAACAAGAATCGACAGACTGCATAAGATTCAAAACTTGAACAGAATGTATTCTATAACATATTTAAGCAAGAACCTCACATTTGCTCGTTAGTTCAGTAGTAAGATGAACATTTGTAATAGCCCAAAATACTTCACATATGTTAAACGTATTTGGTTCACTGAAATCACCTACAGATCTACCACAACCAATAGTCTTCAACTTATACTACTAGTAATTATGAATATTAAACATGTATTATATTTGCTTTGAAATACCTATTTTATAAATTCAACAACTGACTATTAACAAAGTCACTACTGTGAAAGATGGAAACATAAGCAAGGTTTATGGTTAAAAGCAGTGGATGCTTAAAAATTCCTCTCTATCAACCTACACATTTAATTTATTAATGGCTTTCAAAAACAGACGGCTGATGAAAATACATTCGATGATGTTTCAATCATGATTGTTGACCACATAATACAATATTCCACTTTGTGTCTCTAGGTTTTGTAGTTCAATCTAATTACGTAATAATTAAACAATGAAATTAATAATAATGAATAACTGTATATATGTGTGCATGTAGAAAACTTCCAGTGTAAGAAGTATTACATCTGAATTTTCTCAAAACAAAGAGATTTATAATAAATAAGCATAAATAAATATCTGAAAGTCTTCAATTCAACTTCTTGGTGGAGTTGAGAATGATGGAGTGTAACATATTAGGATAAAATAGCTGTCTAATAATCCCTAATTTCTAAATTAGTATTCACTTAAAATCAATCTCTAATAAATACAAGTAAACAAGTACATTGATTGACAGTAGAAACACATAAAAAACAGAATGAAAATTAAATTTTCAAACGAATAACTAGAAAAGAAAGCAAAAAAAAAAAGGAAGAATCCAGAAAAATTGATATTTTGTTAAAAAATTTATATTTAATATTAGATTTTACAAGTATTTTATATTACATCATTATAAGTAAATGATAAATGTGATAATTTATATTTACATGAAAATGAGCATTTCATAGTTTCCTAATATAACTAGGTTACACATTCATTATATATACATCTAATCAATTAAATTAATTCTACTTCTTATATTCCACTGTAGTAAGACAAAACAATAAATAAGTTTTAAAAGTTACATATTTACAGATAATAAAGAGAAAGAAATTTAACAATCTACACTACATTACTGTGGTTTAATAAATTATGAACATTTGGAATACATGTAGAATATGCTAAATCCAATATCTGTGGTATTATCTTTGTTCGTATAGTTGTTATGTCAACACTATCAAGAGAGATACGATGAAATAAACCATTCTTTTTAGCATTTTCTGTCAATTTACCACGAGAATTTGCATATAATGGATCATAATGATGTCGGAGTAATCCTGTTACAAGACTGGTGAAATCTCCACGATGTACCATTTCAATCCATTGATTAATCAATTTGTCTGGGAAATATTTGTTTAAACTATTTATAATTAATTAAAGCAATAGGAAGAAAGGAAGAACTAAGTGAAATAATTAAGGTGAAAATGAAATCATGCACATTTACTACAACAAGGCAATTAACAGTGAGACTTTTAATGACATTCCCATAATCTGCATAGACGGATCAGATATAATTGGTAATATATGAAGAAAAGAATAGTGTGGAGATAAATATAGCATATCCTCCTAGAGACTGTTGTCACCGATTTATAAATAAAGTCTAGTTTAATGTCATTTTTATCATCAGGGTCAAAAATGTCATAGGCATTACTAGATTCACTGAACTGAATCAATATGAAATGACTATTATACCGAAAAGATCACCACAAGAAAAGAATGTGTAATAATGATTGGGAAGTGCATTTGAACTCGCAATACATGAATCTACAAAGGACGCAAATCCATCCTCTTCAGGAAACTTACATTTCACTATGTTGACAAATGAAATAAACAACAGTCGGTAGATTGTTATTTAAGTACAAACAACATTTAAAAGGACAGTAGATACTGTCAATGATGTATATTTTTAAATATCAATCTAATGGCTTTAATTTACTCCATACAATGAACATTAACTCACTTTCTAAGAATAGCTATTACTTGGGGAATATTCTGAGTAGCATTAGCATAGTTTTCTAAAATCCAGGCAACTCTTGCCTCCTCCGTAATATCAATCCACAGTCGATGGGTCCCGACATTTGGATCGGTAGATCTTAACCGCGACCATAAACCATCTGACAAACCACACAATGGTCCAACATGCCGCGATTCGCACTCAATCCATAAAATATTTTTGCAAGATGATAATCTATCACTATTTATCATCATTTCATGGTGAAGTCGAGAGTCAAAATACTTTTGTGAACTCCCTTTGGCAGTGATAGCTTGATGAACATTAATTTCACCATCTGATGAATGATGAACTGGTGGATGAAAGCGGTCATTACTTCCAAACATTGAACCTTTATGTTTGGCTAATTTTTCCAGATCGAAAACGATCTCACCTTTGTCTTGTAATTCTTGAAGTATTAAGGATTTCCCAGATCCTATTATTTAAAATATCAATCAATCAACCAAAAAAGTGAAATACGTTGACATAGAATAAGCAAAATAAATCACAATAAGCATGGGATGCGGTAAAAATCTGCATCAGCCCAACATACTAAACTACATCAGTACAGTGAAGCGAAATTAACAAAGTGAATAGCAAATATGTTCAAATAACTATGATAACGAAAACAGTCAACAAGATTAGAACTAAAGAATACGGTTTGAAGTGATGGGATGAGTTCATAGTATCTAAACACAAGAAGAAATATTGCAACCCGAAATTCAGGGTACGATATAAAATGAATATATGTGTATCTATGACCATTGTTAAATAAGGTATCTAATTAATTAGCCCAGCTTTTGCACTAATTCTAGGTAGAAGGTTTACGCCTACGGCCCACATTATCTAAGTTGATTAAGAAAGATAGGTTTATCAATAGACACATCTATAACTTCACTGTACGTTAAATCATACAGTTGTCCAACTGTCTATTTAGGTATATTCCAAATGATCAAATTACTTGAAAGACACATTTCAATGGTTACTTTCAAAAGATCAGGTGAGGACTAACATTAGTATTCAATTTTTTACTTAAACAGGCATTAAACACTGACGTCTGTGTTTTGATTGATGAATATAAATTTACGAAAATGCATTTAGTTGGAACAAATATAAAATACTGAATACTAAATCGAAACAGATGATTTTCTTAGGGGAATGGGCTTTGGGTTTTTAACCTAAAAATATAATACACAAGGCAGTGATGGAACAATATATAACGTATGGCTATATTAGGTTCATAACCATAACCTACCAGTCAAACCAGAAATAACCCAAAATGGGCTAAGTATAGACCAGCGAGGCCATGCATCTAATTGTCGAAGTAGAAGTCTACGCCAAGAACGATATCCACCGACAAGTGTATAGACATTGCCAGGCAAACCTATTTCAGATAGTATTGTTGCTAGAGAAGAAGATCTTTGGCCACCACGCCAACAATAAATCAGAAAATTAGGATATTTCAGAAATTTCTTATTGATAACTGAATTATTTGATTGTGAAGTATACTGATAAGCAAGTTCTTTCAAATAATGGCTAATATTTGCACAGACCAAAGATGCACCATAAAGACGAGCATGTACACGATCATCTACGTATATATATATATAAAAGGCAGAATATTTATAAAACGTTCTCAAAAACAATATAATCAAAATTAACAATTCTATTTGCTGATAAGAATTTAGATTAACTGAAGAACAAGTATATTCTATGCATTTCTTAATATAATTAATAAGTAAACAATACAAAACTGTTTATATTATGAACAGGAAACATTGATGAATTAAATAATCTACTAAGTTAATTCTATTATAATACTGTAGTGATTGTAGGTTTAATCATAAGCAAATGAGGTACGGTTTAATTCATTCAGGTCATAAGAAAACGTCGAGTTATTGTGAATTATTGATAACATTTATTTATGCTTTCCAACAGTAAATGTCAATTTGTTTTAGTTAAAATATTAGTAAACTAATTCTACCATAAAGTTTTTGAGCTCCTCATGATCTCGAGTGCCGTTAGAAGTATGAGAATAGTTATCTCTTTCTGTTGCTTACATCTAGTAATGGCTATTCCCTCGGATGTATATGAAAAAGAAGCTGCATCAGAAGTAGTCATGACAATCTGGGAGCATGGTTTCAGTATCCAAAGAAAACTGCTTCAGGTTGGTTGCATGCAACCTTTTATAAATAGTTTTAAATGTTTGTCTTTGTACTTGTAAAGTTCTTACCTCCAGAGATGAAAATCTGCAAATGAGGTGAGGTGTGAGATCTTAGAGCTGATCTATTCTAACCCCGTCCTTTCCTTGTGGGAAAGTAGCAACGCTGTATGCTGGTCATCTAATGAATACACATTACTGCCGTAAAATTTTTGTACAATCAGCAGTGAGGTGTCAACAGACCTAAAGTTTGCTGACTTCGTTTTACTACCCAGTATAATAAGATGAGAGAGTGATTACGATAAGCAAGTCTAGCTAACGTAGTAGCCATGATAAGGATGTTCAATTAATTGTTATATATGCACTACATAAGCAACGGTATGAACATAACACTTATTAACTATTAGAACTCTAAACATGATTGTTGCCTTCTATTATTACACAACATATTTAAAAACCGTTCAAAAAAGTAATAGCTTAATTGAATTCAATGTTTATACACACTTGATTTTGCATATATTAAGTACAAATTGTAAATGATTCATCATTTTTTTCAAGTGTGCAATCCAATCCATACGGTTATCTGAACAACACTATTATGGACTATAGGAGATCCATATCTCATCTAAGGAGTTCCATATTAAGATGCTAATCAGTCAGTTGTGTACATCGTAGAACCAAGCATATGTGTGAATCGATCCAAGTCGCCACACCTCATTAGCATAACAAGAACACCGAATTTGTAGAAGTGGTAGTTACATTAGTGATAGTAAGAAGAAAGTGTGAACACACAAAACATGATACGCGGAGAAGTAATTAATGTGTGTGAAGAAAAGTATAAAACAATTTTAAGCTTACTATTTAAGAACCAATTGAAGCAATATCTTACCTTGATTGTATAAACGGCCAATAGCTGCTCTTTCTTCATTACTTAAAACAGGAATATTTACTGCTCCATAAATATGATCTTCATTGAATTCATTAGGGCTTCGTACATCAATAATGATCGGTTTTGAAGCAGAATTTGTGAATACATCTGACCATCGGCAACAGTCTGGAGGTCCCGATTCTGGAGGAGGGGGTATAGATGAATTCCATGCGTCAAGCGTAGCATATGGTTCAGAAATCAAGGTTACCAATTTAAAAGATTTTCCTGGTCTGCTAGAAACTCGTGAACTAATAAAAGACTGCGGTTGTTTGAAGGAAATTCGATTGCCATAAGAAAAACACAAGCGGCAACACCAGAATGAACAAATGAATTGAAGTACCTATTCCAGAAAAAAACCGTACACTAAGTCAATAGATGGAAACGATTGAAGTACGAAACTTCTTCTTGATTGTTGTATAAAATGACACTACTAGGTTATACAAACCAAATATCGTTATCCTGAACATACAACAAGTATTTTTTTTGAAACGAATTCATAAATTTGATGCTTATTGTCAAACTGAAAAAACACAGTGATAAGCATGCATTTTTTATACTCATTCAAAATTAAGATCAAAGGTATGAAAAGGGTATGACTAGAAGAAATATGCATAGTAATAGAAAAGGCAACAATAGGTGCTAAACGTAAATAGATTTCGAAACACGTATATCATAGAAGATATTTTCTCTTCTCACAACTACCTAAGTCTTAAGTATAACGTGCACAAGCGTAGTTTCAAGATAATTTCATCGGAGAAATACTGATCACCATTATGTTTACATGTCAATCGAGAATGTATTCGCCAATAAGGTTTCAGTACGAAATCCAATCAACATTTATCAAAGTAGACATGACCAAATATTTTTTGGCATTCAGAATCCATAAACACACACGTACTGGAGCGTTGTATAGATCATTATAAACAAAGTAAAATCCTAACGTCATTTGAAGTAGCTTAATTTGACTGACACCACTGTAGCTGTTCCTTGTGTAGCAAAATTTGAATTACTACACCGCCGAAAACATATTCAAAAATATCCTAATATAAGCGTAGTGTAAAAATAGGCTAGTTTCAAATTACATAATACATCCAAATTAAAAAGCTCATATAACGAGTACAAACAGTGACTGTCGATTGATGAGATGGAATTTGTGAAGTTCACACGTTAAAACACAATAAGACGAGAGAGTCCATATAATGAAAATTAAAATGTCAACACATGCTTCCTTTATTGTGCTGATAAACATTCTCTTAAGATTCCCATTAGTGGTACAACAGCTTCTCCAATTTATAACATAGTTGGAACAAACCTGAGAAGAAATTATGCACATTGATGGATCTACGTGGATGTAAAGATGCACCAGTCAAACAACGATATAAATAAAGTCATATCCATTCAGACAAGTGTATATAGTGTTGAATAAGGGTATGTGAGAAATAGAACAACTCAATTATACAGACATTGAAGAACGTATTCAGGTCAAAATGTCTTATTAGTCAAAAAGTGGGAAAATTAAACGTTTATAATGGTTTCAGAATGGAGTGACATCAGAAGAAATTAAAGGGCAGCTGTAGGAAGGTAACCATCTAGTCACACTAAATGATATCACGACTACTAAATTTTGCCCTGTTAATAGAAGCATGAGAAAAACAAAAGTTAGTACCAATACAATATATGTATAACTAATGTAGACATAGTTCAAAAAATTTGATGAATGCTAACAGAACGCTTCGAGTTCTTGCATCTTATATGTCAAAAAGATTAAAAAAGTATTAAATTTTAGAAGATTAAGCAACGATGTACAATAAATATCTACTCCACTAAACAGAACATCATAAGCTACATGTTCATGGTGGAGGACTGTCAAAAAGTCTGTCACTCTGATCTCGAAATAAGATGATAATAATCTAGTTTCAATCATCGTACGGCAGTTTGACTCTAATCTTAAAAATTATTTTCGAAAACTATGAGGCTACAAATGAAGCAGTTGATATTGGAAATATTTTACTGAACATATCAGATTTTAAGATACGATCTAAAACTATTTCACCTGTTAAGTATATGCGCCAACGTTTTCAATCCTAAAATCCAAGTAAAATTATAATTAGATTTACAAGAGAAGTACAACAACTCCGAAATGCTATTTGAGACAATTCAGACACAAACATATAACATTGAATAAAGAAAAAAACATCTAAACAAAACATAATAAAAGTACCAATTCTAACTTTGGTTCAGAAATAGGAAGCATCATGTAGCAGAAATGATTACGTTTTGATGTCGATATGAAAACGTCTACATACCATAGACAGTCAATACTATATGTTAATAACAAGGTAGAGCTTCTTCTTTAAATACGATCAGATAACTTTGTTATCTATATCTGCACAAGATGGTAAAATTGAATGATCCAAGTAATACAAAACAAAGAATAAACGTCATTCAAAAATAGCTATTCGAAAATTATAATTTCATGCATTGCATATGAATATCATTATCAATAGGGAGTTAACAAATGAAAAAAGGTAACATTTAAAAAGAGAAAACTGTACAGTTATAAGGCTAAATGTATTATGACAACAAAATAAACCGTACAAAGAAGCGAAGAAGTACCAACAAATATAGCACAATGTATATATCTTTATAAACAATGAATAAATATTTTATTGTTTCATTGAAAATAAACTGAACTCCATCCTAAAAACAGTTTATGTAGTTAATTTGATGTAATTGAATCCGTTGTATCTAACTGTAGCTTAAAAGAAAGCGTTCTAGAAGTTGTAACATCACTAACATAAATCAATTGCCCTTGAATGAGACTAAGGTCTACAGAAAAAGAAAACAAATGGACAAACTGTTAGTACAGTACAATTCAATAGCGCATACAAAAGTACTGAAAATATTGCATAGGTAAAGTTTCACACGAACTTTCTAATATGTGGAGGCATTGATGATCTCAGATATAAACCATAAAACCTATACATACACAAATGGATCATTTAGAGGCTTTATTAATCATAATAACATAGGACCTGAGAACAGACTGAATATCAGTAAAACATTTAAAGAGAAGAGATTTAGCTCAGTCACTTAGCACTTTGTGTTTGGTCTGCAAGGTAACTGGTAGAAGACTTAGCAAATAGAAAATGATCTACTGATGTTTATAAGCGAGTACCCACTAAATCTGCATAAATTTTGAATACCTAGTAAAGAAATATCATAATATATTCATACTTGCCTTAAATATGTTCGCTTACTTTCATTTCAATATATTTTAACTAATGAATGAATATTTCGAGTACAGTTAGTTCCAATGATTGTCATGATCCTTCACAAAACATGTTACATAAGTTTAACCGCCTCCTACCTCGTCCAACGATGTTCGCCGGTGTGGAAGTAGAACACAGAAAGCTAGCGGTAGCAAAGGAAAACGTAGCAACAAGTCGTAAAGTCACTAAATATTGATACCTGCGGACTAACTAGTTGCGATCCTAGTGATTATCGTTATCAATGGCTAGGTCGGAGAATGTGTATCATAGATCAAAACCGGTCGGATTCGGGCAAGTGCATTTACTCGTTATGTTGCCTTACATTCTGGGCATTGAAATTCCTTCTCTACAAATTAATCCCTACTTTTTGAGTGGAATGCTCTAAACGTTTTAATTACTACCTAGGTATTCATCATGCTGTGCTATGGGACTTAACAACTTGGATCGATGTACGATTTTTGTCAGGGTCGATGTTGTATACAAGCCTACTTGATAAGACACAATCATTCTAATAACAAAACAACAGACTGTCTGATATATGTTACATACATACATTCAGCGAATTAAAGAAGTTAACTAGTAAATAACAATTTTCATACGTATACTAGTAGTGACCTTTCAGAAATCAGATTGCACCTTTATTAAACTATGTGTATGAGAAAAAAGAACTACGCATTGAACTTTGAATAACATTGTACTTCCTCATTAAGTAGTTTGACGAATGATTTCCACTGTTTTATTAAAGCCTAGAAAACTCTTTTCTCTTACTGATGTCCATAAGTAGCTAAATTTTACTTTAACCAACATTTAGCATTAGTTCAGAAAAAAAACATTTAGAATAGTCAGATATTTGGAAAATATTTAAAAGTGACTACCTACATATGCTTACCTCACTCAGTATAAAACTACTGACAAAGGTATAAGCAGTTAGATAGTTATTGAAGTCAAAATTCGAAAATTCTATTAGAAAGTATCATCGGAGTAGATATGGAGTAACAACATTTATTCACCCTTGTTGATAACATTTGCACTATATTATATGGAGTAATGTGGTAAATCTCGTTTAGCTTTTGCCAACTTACGTCATCTGTAGTGCAGGCGAGATATCCATCTAATCATTAAAGGATGAGTATACGGAGCAGCTGTTCGTCCTATCTTACTGCATAGATCAAAACCGTGACCATCAAGAGTTGATCACATTTATAAGTCATTGGTATTAAATCATCGATGTCATTGAAACATTGTTAACGTTTGCCTTTTCCCAAATTATCAACTCAAAATTGTTTAATACCTCCACGAACTAATTTACTCTCCTTCGATCATATTCTCTATTTTCAAGCTCTTTTTCTTACGAACATACAATCAACTACTAATTCTAACACTTTGGTGTTCGTCTTACTGCTTCCTCTAAACTGTGGGAACTTGAACAGAAGCACATATGTTCCAGGTCATATGTTGTGCATAAATACGTACAACTTTAAATAAATGTAGATTTGATAGGGCAACTACATTTCAAGATAAGATCATTAGAAAAGGCATCACAAAAGCTGATTTGTAAAAGGACTGCGCATTTTGAAAGTAAAATATAAATAAATTCATCATTAAAATATAATGAAAACAAGAAACTAATGAACGGTTATTGCGATTTCCTATGTAACTGTGGGTTATAGTTCTAAACATGAAAAGGATTAAGGTAACTGGTTAAAAAACCTACAACGTAGCAATCGATTCCCTATTATCTGATCAAAACCATTTTCCAGATATGATTTAACTACACTGAACTAATAGGGTAACAATGTAATGTTAGTTAAACAACTAACATACCTTTAAGACTTTTAGACAAATTCGGTTTCAATGTAGCAACCAGTTCTGGAAGATCGATATACAATGAACGGTGTTGATTGTCAATAATTGTTGTTATACTAGGTGACTGCATTTGACTAGAAAGTATGAAAAAGATTTTTATTTTACATTTTAATTATGCACATATACAAAACATTTATGGAATTACTGTCTTAGATTTACTCCATTCAAAATGTTTCCACTATTTAACTATATTCAAATATAATGAATGTATAATTCGTAGGCATTAATTGTTTTCAATCCATCTATAGTTACAAGTAACATTTTGAATTGATCACCGATGAAATTTAAGCATTCATAAAGATAGCTTCTTTAGACTACTTTGTCTAATGCTTACTCAACATGCATTTTATGTATCAGCATGAAATTGTAACTTAAACTACGAAGAAAATTTTGTCTTTTAATTCAATATGGTTACATATTTGTATGATATGAACACTAACAACCGGGAAGTGATAACCGCCCTCATACCGCTAACAGCACTCGAGTTCATCTTTTTTATGATCAAACACATTCTCCATCTCTGGTCTCTTCTTATAACACTGCTTCTCCTACATTTTCTATGCGCGCCACTTTTACTGGTTACCCGAGTTCCCAAATTATCATACCAGGTCTCCTGAAGCCACGCTCTAAACTTCATGTTGGAGCTTTTAATGTGTGTACGCTGTGTCAAATCGGTCAACAGGCTGCCTTAGCTAAAACATCAGAATCTCTTGCAATTGATGTATGCTGTGTCTCCGAAACACGCATACAGGATCCCAGCATGGTCATCCGTTTGACCTCACCTAGTCAATGCAGTGGAACTGCACACTTCACTCTTCGTTTATCTGGAGACCCTACATCAAGCTCACATGGCCTTGCTGGTGTAGGCATAGCACTAAGCTTACGGGCAGAACAGGCTCTTCTCGAGCGGATACCTGTAGAAAGTCGTCTATGTGCTGTCTGTCTAAATGGCACAGTATGAACTCGGAAAGATAGGGACACATGCCGATGCCTTTTTGTCGTCTCAGCTTATGCCCCCACTGACTGCAGCACAGATGAAGTGAAAGACGACTTCTATATGAAGTTCTCTAGCCTCCTTCAGAAAGCTAAGCACTCAGACATAGTAATTATTGCAGGAGATTTTAATGCCCAAGTAGGTAGACTAAATCAGGCTGAAAAGCACTTAGGTGGGTTACTCGGCGTCCCAGCCCAGAGAACAGACAACGGAGATCTTCTGATGCAGTTATGTTCAGACTACCGTTTATTCTTAGCTAGCACAAACTTTAAGCATAAGGCGAGACATTGTTTAACCTGGCGACCCCCAACATCTACACAACGATGGACACAAATTGATCACATCGGCATCAGCTACTGTTGGAGAGGCTGTATAGAGGACTGCCGCTCTTTCTGGGGCACGTGCATAGACTCTGACCACACCCTAGTGAGAGCACGTATCTCTATGCGTTTTGCTGGTCGCAGAAAGGTTACATCAGGCAAACCCTTTAGATATCACTTTGAGTCTGAGAATGTAGAGATTGCATTTAGGAATGGTTTGGCTAAGCATTTATTCGCCCATGACCAACAGGTTTCCCCCGAAGTAGCTTGGAATGATTTTAAAGCAAGTGTAAACGCAGCAGCGCTATCAGCATCTAACCAAAATCCAATGGTTATGAAAGACCACTGGATCTCTAGAACTTCTAGGGAACTGATGGAGGCTCGAAAACTCGCTCCAGCAGACGCGGAGTATGATGAAGAGCGACGACAACTGAAACGCAGACTGACAAAGTCTTTGTAAGGATCGTGAAGTGGTTGGCAACAAAAGCAAAAGCAATAGAAGCATCGGCAACGACAGGCAATAGTAGACAGCTGTTTGGACTTATTAAGAACACCGGTATCAAGAAATCGGCATTTAGTGAAATCATCTCCGAAAAAGATGGGTCGATGATCTACTCTCAATCTAGAAGATTAGAACGATGAGCAGAACACTTTCAGGAACAGTTCAACTGGCCCCCAGCCACTCTTAGCTTATCCACAATCTCCAAGCTACCCCAAATGGAAAACTGACACAGGTCCCCCAACTCTCAGTGAGGTTGGAAACGTCATAAGTAAATTGAAACGAGGGAAAGCAGCAGGGCCTGATATGTTGTCTACCGATATCTTTAAGGATGGTGGTATAGTTTTAGCTGGCAGGTTGACTGATATATTAGCCAAAGTCTGGGAACCAAACACCATCCCATCTGATTGGTCTCGATCGCTGATCGTTCCAGTCTACAAAAAGGGACAGAAATCCTCTTGTGATAACCACAGAGGAATCAGTTTGACTAATACAGTATCTAAAATATTAGCCACTATAATCATCCGACGTTTAACTAACACTAGGGAACATCAGACTCGAGAAAACCAGACTGGTTTCAGATCTGGACGTGGCTACATTGATCAAATATCCACCCTGCACCAGATTCTCGAACACAGACATATGTACCAACGCCCAACTATAGTTGTATTTCTTGACTTGAAAACAGCTTTCGACTCTGTTGACCGTGGAGTCTTGTGGCAATGTTTGTCATTAAAAGGCGTACCTCAAAAGTACATTAACCTTATAAAGGCTCTCCACTCGGTCACCACCGTTCGAGTTAGAGCATATGGTGAATTGTCACGAGAAATTTCATCCTCAAGTGGGGTTCGTCAGGGGTGCCCCTTATACCCTTTTTTATTTAATTTCATCATGGATGTACTGTTAGAAATCTCACTCACTTCTTTTAACTCCTCAGGAATTACCCTCCTTCCAGGAGGCTCTCTTGTTGACTTAGAATATGCAGACGATATAGTCATATTTGGTGAAGACGCACACAGCATTCAAGGTCTTTTGAACACCTTGAGTAACAATGCAGGCATATGCGGGATGCGCTTCCCCCCTCCCAAATTCAAAATGTTACTCCAGGACTGGCCTGCTTCTTCCCCCCAAATTATTTATAGGGGGTGAAGTAATTGAATGCGTTGATCGCTTCACTTATTTCGGAAGTCTCATCACCCCAGGTGGGTCAGTGTCTGACGAAATCTCAGCGCGGATTCAGAAAGCCCGATTGGCATTTGCCAATTTACGGCACTTGTGGCGCAGACGAGATATCCGTGTCTCAACGAAAGGCCGGGTGTATTGCGCAGCAATCCGCGCCATCTTAACATATGGCTGCGAAACGTGGGCCATGAAAACTCAAGATATGCGTCGTCTCCAGATATTTGACCATAGGAATCTTCGGAACATCGCTCGTATACCATGGAATAACCGGACTAGTAATAGTGAGGTTAGACAAAAGGTTCTTGGGAAACACGGTAAATCAGTCGAAAAGGTCATTAACCTTCATCGACTGAGATGGCTAGGACATGTATTGCGCATGCCCGACCACCGTCTACCCCGTCGCGCCATGTTAGCTAGGGCTGAAGTAGGATGGAAGAAGGTTAGGGGCGGCCAACCCAAAACATGGCATCAGTCCATGAAGTCCTTGACTACTGGTCTAAGCCATGTAGGTAGACGTAGACTACCTGGTTGGGGTCCGCGTGATGATCGCAGCAAATGGCTGGGCACACTAGGCGATATGGCTCAGAATCGGTCACAGTGGCACAAGTGTATTCACTCTTTGACCTCATCTAGATCTTAAATTCTATTGTTATTTTCAAGACATCTTTACTTTACTCTTCCCTCTTGTATTCTGTCTATACATTACCTCAATATTCTCGTAGTGCCAGTGTGGTATGGCAACGTGAACCTACAGGCGTTTGTGCCCAGTTCTACGTTGCTGATGATGATGATGAATCGAATAAGCATAACGTTGAAGTGATAATTGAAAGAATAAGAAGAAAATGCATGAAACACAATAACGACTTATTATCAGTACATCGATTAAAAAAGTCCACAATTAACCCCGTATCAATGAGTATCTGGTAGAAATTGAAGAAGTCCAGTAAGAGAGAAATTAAAACTTTTAAAAAAAAACATGATAGGATAGTGTTTTCCAGTTACTTTTTAGCATAAAATACATGTTATAATGACACTGTACAACTTACAATTCAGGATTTGTCTTCAAATACTCTATAACATCTTTTAATGTACATGTAGCTTGAAATTTAAGAGTCCTTGGCACATTGTTACAGGCAAGACAATCAGGCTTAAAAACAAAAAAAATTGTAGAAAACTTTAGAAAAATGTACAATTCCAAATAATTTAAACAACAGCATGCAAAAAATAGAAATAAGAATTAAGGATAATTTTTTCTCCTTAAGAGGATAATTGAACAGTGAAGATTATAGGAGCATATTACAATATTCTTGTTGATACTGCTACTAAGAATTAATTGTAGTACTAAAATTTCTGCAATAGTCACAACATAAATAACGCAATGAGAACACGCTACTGTAATAAAGAAAATGTATTGAATTCAATCAATCAATCAATCAATCAATGCCTGTTACTCCAAGTGGAGCATAGACCGCCCACCAGCATTCATTGAATTAGTGCTAATGAAAATCCGTACAATCCTAAATGCAGACCTAGAGTAGATTATTATGTCTAAGTGTAATTGCTTCGAATACGAGTCAGATTAAGGAATGAGTACAACCAAAACCAGTGGAAGGTGAAAAATATGAAGACCACATTAACATAACACCATAGAACAATGTAGGAGAATAGACAAGTGGACACTCGGATATTCAGTATGTTGTCGAGCTATTTGATACGTCTGGAAGAAGATATGTGTTTGGCCAATATCGTGTGACAGACATATGACAAAGACTGGGTCTTATATATATATATATATATATATATATATATATATATATATATATATAGTATATTGTATATTATTGCTTGTTATAATACAAGCGTGTGAGTAACTAGGTAGCTTCTTGATAATCAGTCAGATCCTTGTACCTGAGCAAGAGATTAAAGCAGGGCTGGGTGCTAGCTGTAGACATTAGTGCGGCAGATAACAGAATCGATAATATCGGCCATCCCTGCTTTAGATACAACAGTGGCGACGGAGATTTGAAACGAAAAACAGCAGTGACGGTGACTGAAAACTGAATTCAGATTTTTCTTATTGTCGAAGGTTTCATAAGCTATAATGGAGGGTATTAGGTTGTTCTTACAACAACAGAACACCCTTATCGACTTTGCGGTTAAGAGTTTATGTTTCACCAAAGTCAAACTCGGAAAATTCTGTTATGACGTCAGATGCAGTTTTAAATTTGATATCTCAGTTTATCTACAATCCTGATGATGGAATTACCTTTGAAGCTTGGTTCAGAAGGTGTGAGGACTTATTTATTAGTGATTGCAAAGATTGGGATAAAGGCTCAAAACTCAGACTACTTCGAAAGCCTAGTGTATCCGAGCATGAGAAGCATAGTAACTATATCCTTCCGAAGAAGTCTGCCGACCTACAGCTCACAGACAGTTGAGTGTCTGACACGCATGTACAGGAAAACGTCATCTATATTTCATACATGACTCAGCGGCTTGCAACCAGTCAAAAAAAACCCACGATGACTATTTGGCCTATGTCAGCCTCGTAAATTCTTAAAGTGAGCGATCCCAACTGTCCGAGATAACCGCAGATCAGTTCACATGCCTTGTATTTGTTTGTGATTTAAAGTCGCTAGCAGATGCTGATGTTCGCACCCGCACAATAACTAGAATAAAAGCTGATCCGCATGTAAGCTTATAGTCTGTTTCTGAGGAATGTCAGCGGATAGTAAACCTGAAGCATGATACCCAGCTGGTGGAGTGCCGCGACCCCATGGAAAGTAATGCCTTACACATAACTCCAAATCGCAGAAGAGAATTGTTACGAATGATCAATTGAAGCATCGAATGGATCAGAGGCTACGATGCTAACGCTGTAGTGAGTATCACTTTTCCAGAGTTAGTCGTTTTAAGAAGAGTACTTGCTTTAAATGTGGTAAGAAGGGCCACATCCAGAAATGCTGCAAGACCTGAGTGACGAAAAATGACCGTTCCAGTGATTTCTGGAAGTTGGATAACGTGAATAAGTGCTACGACACCTCATGTAATTCTAATGTTACTCTACAAATACAAGGGATGAATTCCTCGGCAAAGAGAAAATTTGTGACACTTTATTACGGGAGTGAACCTATCAAGTTACAAGTAGATACAGGGTCGGATAATACTATGATTTCAGAGGCAACATGGTCAAGCATCGGAAGACCAAAGTTGCATCCTAAGTCGCATGATGCCAAAAGAGCTACTGGAGAAGACATAATTCATCCTGGTGAAGGTCTATTGAATCTTACTTTTTGTGGTAAATCTGAATCTGGCAAATACTATGTTTCGAGAAACTGTAAATTCAATTTGCTGGGTATCGACTGTATTAATAAATTTGGATTGATGGATATACCTCCCAATGCTGTATGCACTCGAGTAGAAGATATTCGAAAAGCACCTTATCAATAACACTCAAATGGCCAAGGCCAGAGATTTGTAAATATTTTTAGAAGAGCATTGTTAAAAGGGGAAGGAAAGGCTATCAATGGTGAGGAAGCCTTGCAACAATTTCTTATTTCGTATAGAAAGACACCAAGCCTTAACAGAAAAGATGGGAAGTCTCAAGCTGAGATCATGTTTGGCCGACCTATGAGGACGTTTCTCAATATTGTGCACCCTAGAAACAAAGTCAATGTGACATCAAGTGATGATGGGAATGGTTATAAAAAAACTCGTGAATTCAACGTCGATGTCTATATCCATACACGTGATTACAGGCCTAGTAGGCCAAAATGGATCAATGGGACAGGCGTTGCTAGGACAGCAAAGTAGAATATGAAGTAAGGATAGGCGACACGGTGATAATACGACATATTATTCAACTGATACATAGGAGAAACAATGATGGTCCACCCTCGCAAAGTAGAATTCTCACGGGAATTGTGTATGATACATTTGATATAGCACTACCTACTATTTTACCACCTATGCGTCAACGTATGGAAAGAAATGAAGGTCAGAATGAAATGAAGTGTAGATCGCGTAGGCTGCGTGGACAGGATGAACCATTACAAATTGATCCAAAAGCCAAGTCCTATGCTAAAAGAAGGGAGGTGACATGTCTGGAAGAAGACATGTGATTGGCCAATATCGTGTATCATATATATAAGACAGACTAGGTCTTATATATATATATATATATATATATATATATATATATATATATATATATATATGTCACGTATATAATTGGCTTATGGTTGTTGTTGTAATGCGTGCGTGTGAGTAACAAGTTGGCTTCTCGATAATCAGTAGGATCCTGTGCCCGAGCAATAGATTAAGGCAAGGCTAGGTGCTAGCTGTAGACAATAGCGGCGGCGGATAGCAGAATCGATAATATTCGGCCATCCCTGCTTCAAGATACAACACTATTTGAGTGCAGTGAATATATATATATAATATATATATATAATATATATATATAATATATATATATAATATATATATATATAATATATATATATATATATAATATATATATATAATATATATATATAATATATATATATAATATATATATATAATATATATATATAATATATATATATAATATATATATATATAATATATATATATATATATAATATATATATATATAATATATATATATATATATATATAATATATATATATATAATATATATATATATAATATATATATATAATATATATATATAATATATATATATAATATATATATATAATATATATATATATAATATATATATATATTATATATATATATATATATAATATATATATATAATATATATATATAATATATATATATATAATATATATATATATATAATATATATATATATATATATAATATATATATATATTATATATATATATAATATATATATATAATATATATATATAGAGCAATAGATTAAGGCAAGGCTAGGTGCTAGCTGTAGACAATAGCGCGGCGGATAGCAGAATCGATAATATCGGCCATCCCTGCTTCAGATACAACACTATTTGAGTGCATTGAATCGATAATTTTTGAATCCTAGTTCAAGTGAATTCAGGTTGTGTTTGAATAACTTCGCAACATGCCTGTTAACCAAAGTTCATAAATAACGGTACATAGTAGTCATGAGGAGGATTTCATTCATATGCTTTTCTGAATTTATGCGAACCTAAAGGGATTCATCTCATATACATCATCAGTATCAGCGTAGACTTAGTAATCAATAACGAAATTACCTACAATTCTTCAAATCAAGTTTAGAAGGCTGATAATAATTTGCAGTCTACAACTAGATGCGTAAACTAAATTAAGAGCGTGTTTTAAGCGTATTCACTAACAGTTACAAGTGAGATTAGCTATAAAAAAGTGACAATAATACTGAAATCCTACAAAAGTAGTAAATAACAACGAAAATCTGAGTTAAGCAGTCAAATAAATATCATGTAACTACAAGACTACTAGTTCATCATTACTTTTAATGTATGCGAAGCAAAGATTAGGTGATTTAGATGCTCAACCTAATTCTTAAGGTACCTGATTAAAAATTTCACTCTATTTGATACGGTTATACAAGTTAAGACGGTCATATAAAAAGAGTAAACTACATAAGTAAACAATTAAATATATGAAATAAGAGTTAGATTTCCATATTCCCAATCTGGAAACAAAATCATATCAAGTGTTTATTCTTCATCTATTAAATACCCCATAAAAAACTAAAGAAAATCACTGACTTTACGTTCAACAGAAAACCCATACGTATAAACTCCGTCAATATCACTGAAATTCATATAATTATCTAAATAATTATAACAGAATGTAATTAGTTTAAAGACCTGTATAAACAAAAAGAAATAGAAAACCGAAACAAATAAACATCTGTTTATTCAGAGGATTATTTCAAAAATCTAAGTGATGGGCAAATATGAAATTCTATCATTTAAATAAGGCATTATGACACAATTATCTGATAATTGGAAATTACAGACAGTAGTAACTTCTTACAAACTCTTCGAAATAACGTGATCATCTGGTACAAAGTGTTTACTACTGACTTACAAACACTTTAAAAATCGAAAGAGTGATGTTGCTTAGTTTGGTGGCCTACGACATTGAATCAGTGACGGACAAATCTAGACCATATTGCCATTAACAAACGTTAGAGCGAACAAATACAAGGCTAGTGAGTTTTTGCATGAATTCTATCAACTTTTATCGTTGTTGTAAAATCATAGACTAAGCAACAGTAACTGTATTTAAAAGGTTCATAGTAAAAGATAATAATAATCGAAGCGAGTTTCTCAATCACATCCATTATAGACTTTCCATAAGATTCAAGTGATATCGTAGGATCACCTCTTTGCAACAACATAGATGACTTATTTGAAATTTTCGAACTCTTTCTCTAATAAATCTCACAATATGTGTGCTCAATGAGATATGTCCACTGCAGTAAACTTGACAGTGTAACGCAAAAACCACAGGATTCTTGACAATTTAAAAGCGAAAAAAAACAATTGTGACAACAAATTGACCACGTACCACAACCTGGATCATATTTTAAGACCACCTACAAAGTCAACAGAACTTAAGAGGTTAAGATCAGAAATTTTACATGGCTGAAGCTTTAGCAATTCCTATATTTAAGCTTCAACTTATAAAAGCCATGTCTAGGCCCTATTTAATAATAATCTCAGCACTCCTTTTAATCTTACAAGTTGTTATTGAAACTTGTAAGTTTATCCTCTATCTTTAAATTTGTCAAATGGACAATTATATTCAAATGCTTTCGCTAAATTATTGCTCTTTATTACGTTTAAAATCACTATGCAACTTATAACCGATATAACAACATTATTGGTAATTTTCTATATGATACGAAGCATCACTATTGAATTATAGACTACTATGTGCAAGGATTTAACGATAAATACATTTGTACAGCATACGTTAATGATATCCTTAATAAAAAAATTCTCTCGACTGGACCGCCTTTATTTTGTTTAAAAGCATGAATACCCTTATATTCATTGAATATCATCAACATAAAAAAAGTTAAGTTTACTGATTGAAAAACCCAACCTCAGTTGCACACGCTGCAGCGATTACAGCATTTGTAGAAGCGACAGCAGGGATGATTCGCTTTACAACACCTTGTACGAGACGTAGTGTAACCCCTGAAATTCCAAATTGTTTAGCTCTTTCACATGACTTTTCATATATCCATTGTATGTGTTCAGGTGAATCTCCATCGATCATAACGTTATCTGTAAAAAACAAAATACAGTAAACCGGATAATAAAAAAGTACTAGTAATAGTATATTCAATTGCATAAACATGGTATACAAATGGAAAATGCCGAATATAGTGAATCATTTGGCTTTCAATTACCACCAAGGTGTTAAACTTAGTTGCCAAAGTAAGATGAGAATAAAGTATTTAACCAGCAATTCTTGTTTTTATTGAGACTATTAAGTCGGCGACTTTGAGTGATGTTCAGATACCCTGGTAACAGAAAAATATTGGCAGAAGTGGTGGATTGCAACAGCCGAAACGATTAGAGTATAAATCATGATTGATTTATAGCTACGGATCTCACCCCAGTAACAAAACTGTTCAGGATATCGCATCTAACAACATCAGTACATAAAACCTATGGAGTCAGACAGACAGTCGCAAACTTACTGATTATAATCAAAGAAGCGAATGACACAAGGCCTTGAATACAACAATTAAAAACCAAGACAATGAAAGTCGTCCTCCTGTATACAATTTCACAATACTCCAACTAAATTCTCAATAAAGATAGCAAAAGTAGTCTGTCACTAGAAATATTTTTATACAACCTAATGCAACTAGTAGAATGTTTGTCTGAGAACCAGCTTGTCAAGCATTTCTATGATCGATTTTACTTTATTTTAAAGTGTGCAGTCCATTTCGCAAAGGATAGCTCAGTCTGTAAGCGGTGAAGACGATCCGTTTATGTCTTATGTCTTTGTGTTTATAGAAAAAATTATGTCTACCGAATTACTGATGCCCTTATTTAAAATGTATGATACACTTATTTCTTGGAAGTACCAGTTTGACAGTAAACAATTGCAACACCCACCTATGAATGGGCTTTTAAGACGGAAAACAATATTAGTATCCTCTAGCATGACGATTATCTCTTTATAGCAGAACATGACGATGTCAAAATTAGTAATTAAACATTTCTAGTCGTTTTCAGTGAACAAATAAAATGTTTGTGCCCAAGAACCTCCTTACCCCCAAATGGATTTTCTTTTGACCATAACAATATTCTCACATATTCTATGCAGTGTTCTGGAAGACGGGGGGTATGTGCTATAGTACATAAAGGAAAATTGACTGGTGGAGGGTACAGGTCAAGTGTACATTCTAGACACCCAGTTAGACCATACAGAACAACAAGAACATGTCCCTTGAATCCCTCAGTCCCACCATCAACAAGCGGTATGACACTGTTTGGATCTGGTTGGCCATTTGCATCATACTGCACTAGACTGGCCTGAAACAAAGTTACAAACAAGGTACAAATACATTACAGAAGTTTAATAAACAGATCATGGTTAATAAAACTGTCAATCCAACATGTTATAAACAACCAGTATATTATTTGGAAATGCAGACAGGCCATTAGCTTCAAAAAGTTTTGGGAAGTAGTTATGGCAGTCATTGAAAATATGCCAGTAAAAATCACTTCAAAATTCGGCTATGTTATACATACAACAATGACCCTCATACTATGTAAAACTACTGTCCCATAAAAAGATAACCCTAAATTGTGTTAAATTCAACTATATCTAAAACAGCAGCTGTAAGATAACCAAAAGAACTTTAAAATTCACCAAAAAACCATATTTCGTACTCCATAATACAGATACAATGAAAACCATTGGAATCAAGTAATACCTGGTGTATAGTAAGTGAAACTGTGACTTGGTAGTTAAGACATTTGGCCTAGTTTATACGTCCAACAAACGACGTATTGCCACGTTAAAAATATTTAACGTGTAGACTATGGTCTTTTGAATACAAATTACTTCATAGTATTAACAAAACTTACAAATATCTTGAACATAGATTCGCACTTTGTTTTATGTCTACACTTTCTTACTATACTTATTTAACAAACTATGATATAACAAATAAGCAAAGAAAGTAAAACAAACGGAGAAATATGAATAGAGTGGGTGGTTTGTATCAAAGAGAACTTGTCAGTTGTTTGCATAATTTGTAAATGTCTACCAACAATCACTTATAGTATTATCAAGGCATTCACTATTTACCTTAATAATAATCCTTACTTATCTACGTTACATACAGTAGCACAGGATAACAGATAATATGTTGAAATTTCCAAGCCAAAACACGTAGTATCTTTACACAATAAGCCAAACGTAAAACTCCCTTCAGTATAAATAAAATATGAGACGACTAGGAGAGAAGATAAGTACAATGTAAACCAAGTTCAGCGACATCTGATATAGTTTTAACTGTAGAGTCTCCAATGGTACAAAAATAATGCGATTACAGCAGGGTGATCAAATCCTTACAACCTGTTGCTTTATCTATTTCGATCAGCCTATCCCCTTTGGAAAAGAAGAACTGATCTACCTAATGAACAGGATATCCACCAGAAACTACTATTTCTGAAGGACGACAAATCAAATGATCCAACGATTTGAACCCTCCCTCACCATCAGCTCCCCATAAAGATGCTGATGACCTGGTTGGGAGTTGACTAGGTGAAAACGCAAGATGCAAAGGGATAGGAAGATGGGTAAATATGTTTGCATTAACCTGATAGTAAATATTCTATAATTAAATGATGCATGAAGAACAAATAGTATTCGCATAATAACAGGTACATTCAATAAACTGACAATAATCAAAGTTGGATTTTGGTTGGCAAGTGAGGTCTAAGATGCCCGTTTCGTCTTATTTACGAATCGTTGGCTGGACATACCTGCATTCTAATGTTGATGTTTACAATGGGATTCAAATTCAATCCACTACAAACGCCACCGTGTTTACTGCTGAGCTACTAAGTCCAGACAGCTAAATCTGTGCAACAGGTATGTATATGTAATTTAAGTGATTCTGTCTTCCTATCGATGTTGATATGGACGGGAAACAACTGACCTGTGTTGTTATATGTGGATCCTGGGTGGATTGCCCTGATAAAGCACTAGTTCATAAGTATGATTAAAATTGGATTGTGGCTGATAATTAGAATCCAGAACGGCCATCTCATCCTGTTCAGAACTCGTCAGCTAAATACCGGAGTGTAGGTATATCCAGTTGAAGAGTCCGAAATAAGATACAGATGGTCCTGAATTCCAATTCCATCATAATCATCTATACAAACTACAGCTATACTGAGGTAATTCACTTAAGACGTACATATAACGATAGGGTATGGTCAACGATAACATTAACACGAAGATATAAACACTATCAAAATACAATTTACTAATACCTTAAATTATGGTTAGAGTTTAATAAGCATTTTTAGCCAAGAAATGTCATTGTAAGTGTCCAGTAATGATATATAAATAAAACATACAGGACACTCACTAACATAGAGTTGATCCACCGTCGAGCAGTGAGTGAGTCGAGGCCACAAACCACAGCATTAAATTGTTGATAAAATGAGGCGTCGAAGTCTTGAATTCTTTTGTGATGTGGAATGACTTTACATGTTGGAATCCGACGCATAATAAAATCGGCAGCAACATTAGCTTTGGGTTTACCGACATCATGAGATCGGAATAAAAATTGCCTGTTCAAATTGGAAATATCAATTGTATCCATGTCTATAACCTCCAAGTAACAAAATCCCATCATAGCCTACATTTAAGCATTACAGGGAAATGGAAACCTACAAGGTCTTTAAGAAGTTCACAACCCAAACCTCCTGCTCCAATAACAAGAATCTTTACATGTTCTTTAACCATGCTCAAAAGCTTGAAATATTTTGAGATTAAAAATCATACAAACTTCATCTGACGGCTCGAATTCTGACCGATGAAATGGACCAGAACGTTCGACAATACATTTTAAATTATTCCACTTTCTGTTTTCACAGCTTGACAAAGACATTGTTCAACGTGTAGTCTACCAATAGCTGTCGCCGATTGTAGTGTATTTGTAACGAAAGAACACGCGTTTTACTTTAGTAGGCTGATTAGACTGGATGAAGATCTGTAATTCAAAAGTAAGAAATGGAAAATACTTTTCCGAAAAATTGACATAAATTGTCCAGTAAAGGAAAAACAAATGAATAGTTTGAGGTGAGTAGCATATTTTTTTCTTCCTTCATAACAAATTACTATGCGACGTATAGTCATTCTACAACGTATTACCTGAATCCAGAGAACCAAGTTCATCAATAATAAAAACTTAAGTCACAAAGACGATATGTTGATTGTGAGGTTCGACGAACGGATGATTGATGGTATAGAGTTTGAATCGTGCAAGAAGATCTCCATTATTAAACAATTAGAGTTACATTGACAAATGCCTACTAGCACTAAGGGCATGATTTTTAAACAACAGTAAAGTATAGGGGATCAACATGCGCAAATTTCTGGTTCATTAGTCATTTTTACAATACTAGACAAAATATGTGTGGCGATGGGCGCAACACTTTCAGGAACAATTCAACTAACCCCCAGCTACTCTTAGCTTACCCACTATCGCTCCAAGCTACCTGAATGGAAAACTGACACAGGTCCCCCAACTCTCAGTGAGGTTGAAAAGGCTATAAGTAGCTTGAAGCGAGGAAAAGCAGCAGGACCTGATAGGTTGTCTACCGATATTTTTAAGGATGGCGGTCCAGTCTTAGCTGGCAGGTTGACTGATATATTAGCCAATATATTAGTCTGGGAAACTGAACATCCCATTCATTGATCGTTCCAATTTACAAAGAGACAGAAATCCACTTGCGATAACCATAGAGAATCAGTTTGACTAATAAAGTATTGAAAATATTATCCTTTATAATCGTTCGGTGTTTATCCAACACTAGAGAACAGCAGACTCGAGAAAACCAGGCTAGTTTCAGACCTGGACGTGGCTACATTGATCAAATATCCACCCCGCACCAGATTCTCGAACACAGACATATGTACCAACGCCCAACTATAGTTGTATTTCTTGACTTGAAAACAGCTTTCGACTCTGTTGACAGTGAAGTCTTGTGGTAATGTTTGTCATTAAAAGGCGTACCTCAAAAGTACATTAACCTTATAAAGGCTCTCCACTCGGTCACCACCGTTCGAGTTAGAGCATATGGTGAATTGTCACGAGAAATTTCATCCTCAAGTGGGGTTCGTCAGGGGTGCCCCTTATACCCTTTTTTATTTAATTTCATCATGGATGTACCCTTAGAAATCTCACTCACTTCTTTTAACTCCTCAGGAATTAGTCTCCTTCCAGGAGGTCCTCTCGTCGACTTAGAATACGCAGACAATATAGTCCTATTTGGTAAAGATACTGACAATACAGAGTTTCATGAAAACCATGAGTAACAATGCAAGCATATGCGGGATGCGCTTCCCCACTTCAAAATGCAAAATGTTACTCCAGGAATGGCCTGCTTCTTGACCTAGATTAGTTATAGGGAGTGAAGTAACTCAATGCGTTGACCGCTCCACTAATCTCGTAAGTCTCATCACTCCTTGTGCGTTGGTGACTGATGAGATCTCTTTAGAAGATGGAACTTTCTCTAGCTGCTACCTTGACGTGGTGGTCGGGCTTGCCTATCGTGATGACCCAACCGAGCTATATTGGCTAGAACGCATGTTCCTCTAGGTCCTACCATGCCTAAGAGGTCTGTTGGAGAGCAATAAGACTAAAGGTAGCAACCTGAGATCTGAGGGCGAAGTCGTACTGCTGACTGCAGTGAAGTATGACAGCAGTAAGATGTTTCCCTCAGATAACCAGCATTTGAAGCGATGCTGCCTTCTCACAAATGAAGGGAGAGGTTAGAAAAGGTCGACCCTAAAAATGTCACACCACACCTTACTCCACGGATTTCCGTCTCTGACAGTAAGGCCTTTTAAAGAACGCAGCTAACACTTCGAAAACATCCTATAACAAGGTCATGCGTGATCGGCCTCAAGCAGTTGCTCCTTGGGCTCTGCGATCACGCTCCCAGATCACTATGACCAACACTAATCCAGTTTCCTTTTCAGGTACCTCGAGAAGTAATCCCCTTCCATGGTGTGGGCAGCCAGGAAGTGAAAACCGCCCTCATACCTCTAACAGCACACAATATTGTCTTGTTCGAGGTCGAATTCTACCATAAACTCTTAATAACTGTCTTATCCCTACGCTTAACCAGCCTAGCATAACTTTATCACCTCACGCCTCTAATGCTAATGGTTTGAGTTCACAAAACGTTGTTCCTGGTCTCCTGAAACCTCGCACTGAAATACATATCGGAGCTTCTAACGTTCGAAACCTTAGGTCACATAGGACAAGCCTCTCTAGCTATGATCCTAGATTCTCGCTCCATCGATGTCTGCTGCTTCTCCGAAACGCGTATACAGAATCCAAGTACAATCATTCGCTTGACCTCATCCAGTAAAAATAAGGAACCGGCCCAGTTCACCCTTCGTGTTTCGGGAGACCCCACCGCTACCACTCGAGGCCTTGCTGGTGTAGGTATAGCACTAAGTTCAAAAGCTGAACAGGCTCTCCTTGACTGGATTCCAATAGACAGTCGCTTATGCGTTGTCCGTTAAAACGGGATGGTAAGAACTCGAAAAGATAGGGACACACGCCATTGCTTCTTAGTTGTCTATGCCCACGCTTCTACCGATTGCGGCTCAGATGAATTAAAAGATGAATTTTACAGAAAGCTTTCCGACCTCCTTCGAAAAGCTAAGCGTACTGATGTAGTGATAGTGGCACGTGATTTTAATGCCCAAGTAGGTAGATTAGACGAAACCGAAAGGCACCTAGGTGGATCCTATGGTGTCACAGCTCAACGAACAGATAATGGAGATCGTTTATTACAACTGTGCTCAGATAACCGTCTATTTCTCGCAAGCACTAATTTTAAACATAAGAAAAAACATAAGTTGACATGGCGGCCTCCACAGTCAACTCAACGTTGGACTCAAATAGACCGCATTGCTATCAACCGCCGTTGGACAGGCTCGATAGAAGACTGCCGCTCATTTTGGAGCACGTGGTTAGACTCAGATCACGCTTTAGTACGAGCACGTATTAGTCTACGTCTCACTGGACGTAGAAGACCCACGGCAAGGATCCCCGTAAGAGTCCAACTTAATAATGAAAAAGTCAATAATACATTTCAGGAACAACTAAAAAGTCAATTAGCCAACTGTGTAAGCGATACCCATCCCGAGTCGGCTTGGAATGATATCTAAAAAGCTATTCAAACAGCAGTAATATCCACTAGTAAAATAAACCAAAACGTTAGGAAAACTCAGTGGATTTCAGCTGCATCTACTGAACTGATAGATGCTCGGCAACACATCCCGCATGGTTCTGAATACGATGAGAAGTGAAGGCAACTTAAACACAAACTGGTTAGAAGCTTACGAAATGATCGTGAGCAGTGGTGGGTGGCGAAAGCTAAAGAGATGGAAAAGGCAGTGGCAATAGGTAACAGTAGGCAACTGTTCAGACTTATCAAGGAAACGGGCATCAAAAATCCAACTGTAAGTGAAACTATCGCAGAAAAAGATGGGAGCACTATTCACTGTCAATCCAGAAGGTTGGACCGATGGGCAGAACACTTTACGGAACAGTTCAATTGGCCCTCGGCGTCATCCCAGTTGCCCACCATTCCCAAACAATCTGAATGGCAAGTTAATACTGGTCCCCCAAGTCTTGGTGAGGTTGAGAAGGCTATAGGGAACCTAAAGCGAGGTAGAGCAGCAGGACCCGATGGGTTGACCCCTGAGATATTTAGGGATGGTGGTCCAGTTTTAGGAGCGAGATTAACCGGGATCCTGGCTAGAATCTGGGAATTGGGCGTAATCCCACCCGACTGGTCTCAAACACTAATTGTTCCAATCTATAAGAAAGGACAGAAGTCCTCTTGTGACAATTACCGAGGAATCAGCTTAACTAATATAGTGTCCAAAATATTAGCTTCAATCATACTTCGACGCCTAAGTAAAGCTCGTGAAGAGCAGACTAGAGAGAACCAAGGTGGTTTCAGACCTGGACGTGGCTGCATAGACCACCTATTCACACTTCGGCAGGTTCTAGAACATAGACACACTTTTAGACGCCCAACAATAGTTGTATTCCTTGACTTTAAGGCGGCATTTGACTCTATTGATCGTAAGGTTATGTGGCAATGTCTGTCAATGAAAGGCGTACCAGAGAAGTACATTAACCTTATACAAGCTCTCTACTTGAACACCACATGTCGAGTGAGAGCTTATGGCAGATTGTCATCAGAACTGATTACCTCAAGTGGTGTTCGTCAACGTTGTCCGCTTTCCCCATTTTTATTTAATTTTATCATTGATATACTTTTAGAGATGACATTTTCATCGTCTGACTTCGGCGGGGTTGACCTCCTTCCAGGAGATAAACTTGCTGACTTAGAATATGCAGATGATATAGTTCTCTTAGGCGAAGATGCTGATAAAATGCCGAATCTCTTGACTACCTTAAACAAGAATGTAAGGATGTTTGGGATGCGATTCTCTCCACCCAAATGCAAAATGTTACTTCAGGATTGGATTGATTCGACACCGAAGTTAGTGATAGGGAGTGAGGCAGTTGAATGTGTTGACCGCTTCACTTATCTTGAGAGCCTCATCAGTCCTGACGGTCTGGTGTCTGCTGAAGTCTCTGCGCGCATACATAAGGCCCGATTAGCTTTTTGGAATTTGCGTCATCTGTGGCATAGGCGAGACATCCGACTACTGACCAAAGGACGCGTTTACTGCGCAGTAGTTCGGTCTGTCTTACTTTATGGATGCGAAACATGGCCATTAAGGATAGAGGATATTCCTAGGCTCCTGGTATTCGATCATAGATGTCTTCGAAGCATTGCTCGTGTTTTCTGGGACCACCGAGTAAGCAATATGTGGGTTAGGAATAGAGTACTAGGTAGATACGGTAAGTCTATTGATGAAGTAGTAAATCTTCATCAGCTAAGGTGGTTAGGACATGTGTTACGTATGCCTGACCACCGTCTACCTCGACGAGCAATGCTGTCTGGTGTAGGAGTAGGCTGGAAGAAAGCTAGGGGCGGCCAAACCAAAACATGGCACCAGTCGATGAAGTCATTGACAGTTGGGCTGAGCCATGTTAATAGGTGCAGACTACTTGGTTGGGGTCCGCGTGACGCTCGTAATAAATGGTTAGAGACCTTGGGTGATATGGCTCAAAATCGTTGGCAATGGCGCAGGTGCATCCATTCCTTGTCTTCCTCCAAATCCTAAGTTTCTGAACTTATCACAATTTTCTCTTTACCGGATCATATTTTCTTAAATGTTCTCGGTCTCTATTCCCTTCCATGAATACTAACTCTGTTACTACCTTCCCACTCTGGGATTTGATTCGACAATTTAATCTCTATCTGCTAATTGAGGCATGGCAACTTGAACTGACGTACGCATGTACCAAGTTCTACGTTGCAACTGTCTGTCTGTCTGTCCCCAAGGTCCTACCATGCCGAGCAGGTCGGTTGAAGAGGGGTGAGACCAAAAGCAGCAAGATCCGAGGACGAAGTCGTACTGCTGGCTGTACAGAGGTGTGATGGCAGTAGGGTGTTTTCTTCGGACAACCAGCATAGCAGCGATGCTGTCTTCCCACAAAGGAAGGGTGGGGCTAGAAAAAGTCGACCTTAAAAATGCATATCTCACTTTACTCCACGGATTTCCGTCTCCGACAGTAAGGCCCTGACAAGTACGGAGCTACAGCAACGAAGACCTCTCTCAAAAAGACCGTGTGTGACCGGTCTCAAGTATTTGTTCCTTGGGCACTGCAGTCACGCTCCCAGGTCTTTCAGGCCAACCCTAACTCATTTAGCTTTTCAGGTATATCATGAAGAACACTTCCACAGTGTGGGCAACTGGGAAGAGATAACCGCCCTCATACCTTTAATAACACACAATATCACTGCCATTTTAATCAAACTCCTTCTTCTATTCTTAATATTCATCCTGCCCCTTCATTAAAGCCGATGTCCCTATCTTCAGCTTCCTCCTGCATCATCAGTGTCAACAATTCCGGCCAACAAAATAATGTCCCGAGTCTACTAAGACCACTCTCCAAACTTCATATTGGTGCATTCAATGTACTAACCCTGTGTCAAATAGGGCAACAAGCCTCCCTAGCTAGGACATTAGAATCCCGCGCGATTGATGTATGTTGCGTCTCCGAAACACGCATACAGGATCCTAGTGTGGTCATTCACTTGACCTCACCTAGTCAGAATGAACAACCTCCGCGATACACTCTTCGTTTATCTGGCGACTCAACAGCAACTTCTCGTAGACTAACCGGTGTAGGTATTGCGTTAAGTATGAAAGCAGAACAGGCGCTCCTTGGATGGATTCCTGTCGACAGTCGCCTATGTGCCGTCCAACTAAATGGTTCAATAAGAACTCAAGAAGACAGGGACACACGCCATTGTCTTTTCGTTGTTTCTGCCTATGCTCCCACTGACTGCAGCCCGGATGAAGTGAAGAATTTTAAGAAAACTTTCTGAACTACTTCATAGGGCCAAACACTCAAATTTGGTAATCCTGGCTGGTGATTTTAACGCCCAAATAAGTAGCTTGAACCAATCTGAAAGACATTTAGGTGAATGTTTCAGTGTTCCAGCCGAGAGAACGGATAACGGCGACTATCTACTGAAACTTCGCCGAGATAATCGGTTATTTCTAGCCAACACGAACTTTAAGCTTAACGAGCGACATCGTGTAACATGGTGACCTCCTGGCCCTACTCAACGGTGGACTCGAATAGACCATATCGCGATTAGTCACCGTTGGAGAGGCTCGATAGAAGATTGTCGATCTTTCTGGAACACATGTTTAGATTCCGATCATGCTCTAGTACGAGTACGCATTTGCTTTGATCTTACTGGGTGAAGGAAAGCTACTACAGGAAAATCCATTAGAATTCGGTTCAGCAACGAAACAGCCAATATTAAATCCCAGGAACAACTGGAAAACCACTTAAGCAATTATAAAGATGCGACGCAACTAGATACTGCTTTGCAAGATGTCCAAACAGCTGTCGCATCTATAGTAACATCCATCAAGGACTTAAATCAACATGTCAAGAAAAGTCAGTGGGTCTCGATGGTTTCTGTTGAATTGATGGACTCTCGAGAACTTATCCCGTCAGGCTCCGAACAAGATGAGGAGTGAAGAGCAATCGGACACAAACTGACAAGAAGTCGGTGAAACGACTGTGAGCAGTGGTGGGTGACGAAAGTAAAGGAGATGGGAAGGGCAGCGGCATTAGGTAACACTAGACAACTTTTCAAGTTAATACAAGAAACCGATGTTAAAAGACCAAGCCTTCAGCTGCCGAGTTTCTCTCTCTCTGTGCTTTAGGACTTCCCATTATTTTAAGACAGCCTGAATGGAAAGTCGACTTAGGTCCCCTCGACTCTTGTCGAAGTCGAAAAAGCTATAGCCAATCTACGGCGAGGGGAAGCGGCGGGTCCGAATGGCTTATCTTTAAGGATGATGGGCCCACTTTGACGACTAGGCTGACTGATATTTTGACTAAGGTTTGGGAACTTGACATAATTCCATCTGATTGGTGTCGATCGTTAATCGTCCCAGTATATAAGAAAGGGTCAAAATCGTCCTGCAATAACCATAGAGAAATTAGTTTGACTAATATAGTGTCTAAAATACTAGCTTCTATAATTATCAGACGCTTAACTGCAACTCGTGATCTCCAAATACGAGAAAATCAGGCTGGTTTCAGACCTGGTCGCGGTTGTATAAACCAGATTTTTTACCATTCGTCAGGTTTTAGAACATAGACATACTTTTCGGCGCCCGACAATGGTGGTTTTTCTCGACTTGAAAGCGGCATTTGACCCTGTAAACTGAGAAGTTCTATGGCAGTGTCTTTCATTGAAAGGCGTACCCCAGAAGTATATAAATCTTGTTAAGTCTCTTTACTCAAACACTATTAGTCATGTCAGAGTATATGGCGAACTGTCATCCAAACTTGTAACTTCGACTGGTGTCCGTCAAGACAGACCAAAGTCTCCATTTTTATTTAATTCCATAGTAGATTTACTGTTGGAAATTGCACTATAATTATCTGACTTAATAAGAATTGGTCTTGTAACAGAAGATCCACTTATTGACATAGTCCTGTTTAGCGGAGATTCTGGTAACATGCAGAACCTTTTAACAGCAACAAGCTCCAATGCAAGGATGTTCGGGATGTGCTCCTCCCCTCTAAATGCAAACTATTGTTCTAGGACTGGTCCTTGTCAACACCTGAACTAAAGATAGGGAGTAAAGTAGTTGAGCATGTCAACCACTTCACTTATCTTGGAAGTCTGATTAGTCCTAATAGGCTAGTCTCTGACGAAATCTCAGTACGAATTCAAAAAGCTCGTTTGGCTTTTGCCAACTTACGTCACCTATGGCGTAGACGAGATATTTGTCTATCAACGAAAGGGAGAGTGTACTGCACAACAGTTCGCTCTGAACAGATGAACATATGTGCCAGGTTTTATGTTGATCAGACATATATACATACAAATGGCAATACCGAAAGGCATCGTACCTTGGATTAGTAATTAGGAAAACGAAACCTGTCTTAAATTGTGATTTACTGTTAGGATTAGAATTCGGGATCGTGAAATAAGATTGGAAACAAAATTTAAAGTTAGGATTAACACATGGCTAAACAATACGATACCTAGGGCTAGAAATAACATTTGTAGTGAGAATCACCAGTACGACTTAAAATTCCAAAATCAAAACTAGGGTTTAGAGTTAGGAACGTGGTTACAGATTGGTACTTAGGGTCAAAAATTTGTGGAGTTAGGATTCGAAGTTATAATTAGAGCTATAACGCAGTACGCATGGGAATAGTAACTTGGAATGACAGATAGTATAGGTATTCAGAACTAAGTTAACACTTTTGCATCGCTGGAGAAACAAGACTCGTTAAACTTATGACTGCTGTACAGAAACCTTTAACAAAACGATTTACTGCAAGAATATGTGGTTCAAAGTTTAAATTAGTAATTCTTTCGGTCTGTGAATATATTTTTATCTATAACTGCTAAATATATTCGTGGGAGCTATATTATAACGATTCCTTAAGTGATACTTCTTAGAAATTAAATGTAATCCTAAAAGAAATTATCATATTCCAGTTTTCCTACATTCACACTGGTATATGCTTTGACTAGCTCAGGTTAGGACATACACATCATGCCCACGACATTTAGTAATAACTTCTTTAGTAAACCAGGGGCTTAGAAAATGATGGATCGGAAACTCAAGATTCATTTTAATTAGTATGTAGTGCCACGTCGTAGACGATGAAACTATTTTTTACCAGCATCAGATATATTTACAGACAGAAAGTTATTTGTAGCATTTGTGCAGTAATAAACTTCTCGTTTTTAAATGCTAATCCTGAACACTAGGTAATTCACACTTTACGAAAATTGCTTTCTAGACGCTTAGCTGCACGATTTTAAGTGAACCCGGCCAAAAATCTGCTTGTTTATTATTTCGTCGGTTCACACTTTTGAAAAATTGGCATTTTAGCCAATATTTATTAACCATCATATCAAAGAACCTTGCTAAAAGCACATGTAGCTACAAAATAGACGTGGTCTAAATGTAGGAAAGCGCATGCGACACAAGAATATACTGCACACCTACTACATTACCAAACCAAACGTACCGGAAAGCTTCTCCTCTAGCGCGCATATCTAATATCCAATATTAATGTAAGAAGCTAATTTCGAAAATGTAATAGCTGGAAATAGGCTAGAAATATATCACATGTTGGTAACCTTGCTGTTATGTAAACAGCAGTAGCTATAATTATAAATTTGTGTTTAATTAGTGGTTCGATGGGAAAATTTTAGAAATTATTTTCAATAAAGTCTTCAATTTAATCTTTGAACCTTATGATAATTGTGATCATATGTTACATGTTGGACTGCGTTACGTGACTCATGTAGTTATGAGCACTGAAGTGATTTATATATGTTGTTTGCCAAAAGGTTTGGATACGTATATAGAGAGTGTTTCGTCTGTTTAGCGCTCCAAACATAGATCGCAAGTAGTGTTTACTAATGAACAAAGACACTCTATATGGATTTAGAAGAGTACCTTGATAACAAAGCATTAACCATTCCATCATACACTAGGGAGGTCAAATAAACTAAAACTATTGTTAGAAATAAAATAAAGTGGTCACGATGCTTAAGTTCATTGAGAGTTGACTGCAATTTCTTCCACAACAATAAAAATGATATACATGAAGTGCACTCGGTATATGACCAAGTTACGTTTGTCATATAACTAGAGCACTTCTAACGATTGCACCCACTCTCACGAGTGAGGATAAATCAGAAAGCAAGGAAGGATGAATGTGAAGCTTTATTTGATCGTAAATAGAACGATAATAGTATAACAACGTCTAGGCTGTCAAACTAGGGAGGATGCTACTCACGGTGCATCGGGACATGATATAGTAATGATGCGTGTCCGAGTGCCTTCAACTAGTAATGTCCGCTAGAACAAATATGATCAGTATCAATATCGAGGACCTATGTAACCTAATTATTTTAGGGACTATTTACCGCTACAGCTCACTCCGTCTCTGATGGGTTCGTGAGGACCATACAACGTGTCAGCCAAAGGATAAAACCCAATGCGTTAGATATTGGTAGACATATCTTTGTTAGCTTGCGATATTGTGCAGCTTTCTGAGCGTCAGTGCCAATGCTTAGGTGTCGTTGCGTAAAAAATTCGTACAAAATATAATCATTCTCTTCAGCGTTCTTCTGTTTGTTCCAAACTCATGAAAATCCAAAGAAAAATTTTTTAAATATGTGCATTTCATATAAAAAAACTTTTGGCAGCTCAACACAGCCACACTATGACGTGTAAAATATCGACAGCACTAATATTAATTAAAAATGGTTTCTTAATACATAATTTTTTTCAAACTAAGGAAAATGTGTAAAACTCCCATCAAGAGTGAAAAAAGTCTACCCAATCTTTACTTTATTTTCTACAAAAAGAAAAATCTTTACAATACGTAGGAAGTGAGAAATTACGAGAACGTTAATTGACGTTACATTCGCTCAAGTGTTCTGAAAATCATACATATCTACCAGAACGTGTAGCTGTCGGCGTTATGGGGCACTTAGAAATTCCAACTTGCTTATAGGTCGTTGATTAGGGCGTGGTGACTTCGTCCATGTCAAGTTTCAGAAGTGTTGTGGCCTGTTCGACTTCGAAAGTTTTGCCTTCCTGGTAGGCAGCGTTGAAGCAGTCAATGCTGACGTTCTTCACGCGGCCGTTCTTGCAATCGTATAGTGCTTTGTTTCTCGTTTCAAGACCTTGTAAGTTACGTCGATAGGTCAGTGTAGAGCATCACGATGTAGAAAAACGTGTGCACTCTATTTTAAGTGGGGTTGGATCAAAGCGTCTGTTGACTGTTGTCGAGTTTCCACTGGCTCAACTGAACGCATAGTGTTTGCAAGCCGGTTAATGTAGGGATTTAGATCTAGCTTGTCGAGGTGAGAGCCGTTTCCACAAACTCACTTGGTAGTCAAAGTGTCGTTCCATATACTAGTTCAGCATATACTGCATCCAACATCTTTTTTTACAGTGCAGCGAATTCCGAGTAAGACTACTGGTAAAGCGTCGGCCTACTGTGCCATTTTCTTAGCTGGAAGTGACGAATTCAGCTGTCAATGAAATCTTTCCAACAAACCGTTAGATTGTGGGTGGTAGGCGGTTGTTCGGAAGAGCGTATCTTCGAGAAATTTGGTCACAGAGTGGAACAATTCGGATTAAACTTACTTCTACGGTCTGTCTTTATTATAGAAGGATAATCATAGGTCGCTAACCATTCTTCGACGAAAGCACGGGCAATCGTTTCACTAGTGATGTCTGTCAGTGGAATCGCTTCTAGCCAGCGTGTAAAACGGTCCATGCATGTCAAAAGATAACAAAATCCATTTGATTCTGGTAAGGGTTCTACCAAATCAAGGTGGACGTGGTTGATTGTAACGTCGGGAGTTGGAAAAGTGCCAGCCGGGTATTCATTATGCTCAGCAATTTGGTTCTTTTGACAGGCCACACAGGAGGATGCCCATTCCTTGCAGTCCTTATTAATCTTCGGCCAGCAGAATCTCTGGGCAATTAGTTTAGACGTGGCACGAACTCCAGGATGGGAGACGTTGTTCAATGTGTCAAGGAAGATTCATCAACAACACTTGGGGACGACTGGATAGTCTGTACCTGAAGAATCACAAATTAAAGTGTTCTTACCTTTTCCAATTGCCTATGTTTGGAGTTTCAGCGTTGATGTGGATATGGCGTGATGAAGATCACTTTCTTGATTTTGAAGTTGAGCTAGTTCAACAAAGTCGATTGCTCGGATAAGATTCAAGGCATGTATTCGTGATAAGGCGTGCAGATTGTTGTTGTTGTTGTTGCTTAATCACGTAGAATGTAAGTGACTAGTAAATGAATAATTGTTTGTTGTAGAACTACATTAGGTATTTATATATCTGTACTAATATAGAAATATTCCGAAGAGATAAGACAGTCTTTTAACTTTATAGACTTCAGGTGCATTATTTCGGTGAATGTAACGCGATATTAAGTGAATTTTACACTGACTATACGTTGCCAATGAATTCACGTCTGCCTGCCTGCCTGCCTGTCTACTCAGGCAAATATTCAAGCTGAGCATATTTCTAATTGTGACTGGACTGAATGCTTGGAATGTGCTGAATTCACTGAATAATCTCGTAACATGACATCATATGACTTCTTCTCATATGATAGGTAAGTTATATTATGATATGGTATGATATGATATAACATAATGTTTGATTCTTTGGAATTACACACTAGGATTGGATAAAGTGGAAAAAATTGTAGGATTAGGGTATGAGAAGAGCCTAGATATATTACAGATATGCTTGCCTGTGTTAATTCCTTGATTCCTGCCTACCTGCCTGCTTATCTGTCTGTTTGTATTTGTCAGGTTGTTATTCTATTGGTAATGAACTGAATGGAATATGCGTGCTGCCCATGAAATAGATTGTGTTTGTTTAATTCGTTGAAAGTTTGCAACTATTTAGTGGTTGTTTGTTTCAGACATTCCAGAATAGCCACCTCATTTTTTTTTTGAGGTTGTATACAATTAGCATTAATAGTATGCCTCAGGAAGTCCAACGAATTTGATCCAGTTTGGCATTTCTCTATATTAATGGCAACTCTGTATTGTTGAAGCCTTCTAAAGACTGCATCCAAATGTTTCATATGTGTTTCCTCATCTGGGCTTGCTGTTGAGCAGTCGTCGACGTATGCATAGACATAGTCAAGCCTTCGAAACAAGTCATCAATGAAACGCTAAAATGTCTGTGCTGCATTTCTTAAATTAAAAGACATTCGAAGGAATTCGTAAAGGCTAAATGGAGTTATGATAGCAGCTTTTGAGATATCGTTTTCGACCTGTGGTATTTGATTGTATACTTTTACTAGGTCGATTTTTGAAAATACTGTCATACCCTACACGGTGGTCGTTAGGTCGTGGATGCATGATAAAAAGCAACGATCAGGCGTAGTTTGAGCGTTGAGCTGTCGGTAATAGCTGGTGGGACGCCAATCATTGCTGTCCCACAGTTATGATCGTGTATAGAACACGTCGGGTTCACCAGTGAAGAGCACCTGGCAAATGACCAAGTTACGTTTGTCATATAACTAGAGCACTTCTAACGATTGCACCCACTCTCACGAGTGAGGATAAATCAGAAAGCAAGGAAGGATGAATGTGAAGCTTTATTTGATCGTAAATAGAACGATAATAGTATAACAACGTCTAGGCTGTCAAACTAGGGAGGATGCTACTCACGGTGCATCGGGACATGATATAGTAATGATGCGTGTCCGAGTGCCTTCAACTAGTAATGTCCGCTAGAACAAATATGATCAGTATCAATATCGAGGACCTATGTAACCTAATTATTTTAGGGACTATTTACCGCTACAGCTCACTCCGTCTCTGATGGGTTCGTGAGGACCATACAACGTGTCAGCCAAAGGATAAAACCCAATGCGTTAGATATTGGTAGACATATCTTTGTTAGCTTGCGATATTGTGCAGCTTTCTGAGCGTCAGTGCCAATGCTTAGGTGTCGTTGCGTAAAAAATTCGTACAAAATATAATCATTCTCTTCAGCGTTCTTCTGTTTGTTCCAAACTCATGAAAATCCAAAGAAAAATTTTTTAAATATGTGCATTTCATATAAAAAAACTTTTGGCAGCTCAACACAGCCACACTATGACGTGTAAAATATCGACAGCACTAATATTAATTAAAAATGGTTTCTTAATACATAATTTTTTTCAAACTAAGGAAAATGTGTAAAACTCCCATCAAGAGTGAAAAAAGTCTACCCAATCTTTACTTTATTTTCTACAAAAAGAAAAATCTTTACAATACGTAGGAAGTGAGAAATTACGAGAACGTTAATTGACGTTACATTCGCTCAAGTGTTCTGAAAATCATACATATCTACCAGAACGTGTAGCTGTCGGCGTTATGGGGCACTTAGAAATTCCAACTTGCTTATAGGTCGTTGATTAGGGCGTGGTGACTTCGTCCATGTCAAGTTTCAGAAGTGTTGTGGCCTGTTCGACTTCGAAAGTTTTGCCTTCCTGGTAGGCAGCGTTGAAGCAGTCAATGCTGACGTTCTTCACGCGGCCGTTCTTGCAATCGTATAGTGCTTTGTTTCTCGTTTCAAGACCTTGTAAGTTACGTCGATAGGTCAGTGTAGAGCATCACGATGTAGAAAAACGTGTGCACTCTATTTTAAGTGGGGTTGGATCAAAGCGTCTGTTGACTGTTGTCGAGTTTCCACTGGCTCAACTGAACGCATAGTGTTTGCAAGCCGGTTAATGTAGGGATTTAGATCTAGCTTGTCGAGGTGAGAGCCGTTTCCACAAACTCACTTGGTAGTCAAAGTGTCGTTCCATATACTAGTTCAGCATATACTGCATCCAACATCTTTTTTTACAGTGCAGCGAATTCCGAGTAAGACTACTGGTAAAGCGTCGGCCTACTGTGCCATTTTCTTAGCTGGAAGTGACGAATTCAGCTGTCAATGAAATCTTTCCAACAAACCGTTAGATTGTGGGTGGTAGGCGGTTGTTCGGAAGAGCGTATCTTCGAGAAATTTGGTCACAGAGTGGAACAATTCGGATTAAACTTACTTCTACGGTCTGTCTTTATTATAGAAGGATAATCATAGGTCGCTAACCATTCTTCGACGAAAGCACGGGCAATCGTTTCACTAGTGATGTCTGTCAGTGGAATCGCTTCTAGCCAGCGTGTAAAACGGTCCATGCATGTCAAAAGATAACAAAATCCATTTGATTCTGGTAAGGGTTCTACCAAATCAAGGTGGACGTGGTTGATTGTAACGTCGGGAGTTGGAAAAGTGCCAGCCGGGTATTCATTATGCTCAGCAATTTGGTTCTTTTGACAGGCCACACAGGAGGATGCCCATTCCTTGCAGTCCTTATTAATCTTCGGCCAGCAGAATCTCTGGGCAATTAGTTTAGACGTGGCACGAACTCCAGGATGGGAGACGTTGTTCAATGTGTCAAGGAAGATTCATCAACAACACTTGGGGACGACTGGATAGTCTGTACCTGAAGAATCACAAATTAAAGTGTTCTTACCTTTTCCAATTGCCTATGTTTGGAGTTTCAGCGTTGATGTGGATATGGCGTGATGAAGATCACTTTCTTGATTTTGAAGTTGAGCTAGTTCAACAAAGTCGATTGCTCGGATAAGATTCAAGGCATGTATTCGTGATAAGGCGTGCAGATTGTTGTTGTTGTTGTTGCTTAATCACGTAGAATGTAAGTGACTAGTAAATGAATAATTGTTTGTTGTAGAACTACATTAGGTATTTATATATCTGTACTAATATAGAAATATTCCGAAGAGATAAGACAGTCTTTTAACTTTATAGACTTCAGGTGCATTATTTCGGTGAATGTAACGCGATATTAAGTGAATTCTACACTGACTATACGTTGCCAATGAATTCACGTCTGCCTGCCTGCCTGCCTGTCTACTCAGGCAAATATTCAAGCTGAGCATATTTCTAATTGTGACTGGACTGAATGCTTGGAATGTGCTGAATTCACTGAATAATCTCGTAACATGACATCATATGACTTCTTCTCATATGATAGGTAAGTTATATTATGATATGGTATGATATGATATAACATAATGTTTGATTCTTTGGAATTACACACTAGGATTGGATAAAGTGGAAAAAATTGTAGGATTAGGGTATGAGAAGAGCCTAGATATATTACAGATATGCTTGCCTGTGTTAATTCCTTGATTCCTGCCTACCTGCCTGCTTATCTGTCTGTTTGTATTTGTCAGGTTGTTATTCTATTGGTAATGAACTGAATGGAATATGCGTGCTGCCCATGAAATAGATTGTGTTTGTTTAATTCGTTGAAAGTTTGCAACTATTTAGTGGTTGTTTGTTTCAGACATTCCAGAATAGCCACCTCATTTTTTTTTTGAGGTTGTATACAATTAGCATTAATAGTATGCCTCAGGAAGTCCAACGAAGTTGATCCAGTTTGGCATTTCTCTATATTAATGGCAACTCTGTATTGTTGAAGCCTTCTAAAGACTGCATCCAACATCTTTTTTTACAGTGCAGCGAATTCCGAGTAAGACTACTGGTAAAGCGTCGGCCTACTGTGCCATTTTCTTAGCTGGAAGTGACGAATTCAGCTGTCAATGAAATCTTTCCAACAAACCGTTAGATTGTGGGTGGTAGGCGGTTGTTCGGAAGAGCGTATCTTCGAGAAATTTGGTCACAGAGTGGAACAATTCGGATTAAACTTACTTCTACGGTCTGTCTTTATTATAGAAGGATAATCATAGGTCGCTAACCATTCTTCGACGAAAGCACGGGCAATCGTTTCACTAGTGATGTCTGTCAGTGGAATCGCTTCTAGCCAGCGTGTAAAACGGTCCATGCATGTCAAAAGATAACAAATCCATTTGATTCTGGTAAGGGTT